>VTPC01005344.1:0-41788 GCA_011009095.1 Ignelater luminosus | reverse complement strand
TTATTATTATTATTATTATAACGTGTAGTTTCTCATTTTGTTACTTTCATTTACGGAAAAAGTTTAAAGACATTTTTTTGTTCCTAGGAAATTTAGTCTTATTTTCTAGAAAATATTAAGGCTCCAGACTTTTTGTTTTTCTGTCGCACATGCATATTTTGATCTCATAAACTAAAAGAGATTGAGTCAAGTAGATTTCATTCGTTAATTAATAAACAGTCAAGTCTCGGCTTTTTTAGTATTTTCGCTCACAAACCTTGTCAGATAACTTAAGTAATGTGTCCATTCTTTTTTTCGTCGCGCTTCCTTAACTGTATAACATTTCTTTGTGTCCTTTTCCACATTGTACTAGGAGAACCATTATAAAACTGGAACAAACACTTGAAAATGCAAAATGCATCATGGAAGTATTATGCTGTCAATAAGAACATTTCCTGGCTTCAGTACACACATCTATGAAATCTTTGTGCATGTATTAGGCTCAATAGTTCAAAGTAGGCTTATGTTGATTAGATTTGTAGAACTTTTCAAATCAAAATTTAAAAAATCAGTTCCAGGCACTAATAACTACTTAGCAACTTTATATATTTGAAAAAAAATGCCTGCCCTTAAATACCCACCTTCTGCACATAGACGATGCTGTTACGCATTTCCAAACACTGGCACTAACGATACTGTTTGTTATTTGAAGCTTGAGAAACTCTCCAATTCTTTTTTAATGTTCGAAAATTCTTCCAGTTGAAATCTTGATTCCGCCAATCACTCAACTTTTCGAAAACTCAAATGATTCTTTTCCATCACAGAAATCTCTCTGTCGACATAAGCCTATACCTTTAGTATAACCTCCTTCATAATTTCTTATCTGGTACCTCTTTTACCCTCAACTGGTGAAGCTAGATGCAACGATATCTGCGCATCGTGTCGGGTCTTTGAGGTCTGTTTACTAAACTATGCGACGTCAATCTAGGTTGCCGTCCTTGCCCTCTATTTCACACATAAAAACTTCGATTTGGCCCATCTTCAACTTGCTTCGCTCTGGTCATTCGATCGATCAAGTCTTGGCAAGAAAGTTTGTGATCAAACCAAGATACTTGGGTTATGTGAAAAAAGTAAACGAAGAGCAAGTTAAAGTGCACAATTTACAAAGCCTCGGCACTTTAATCTTCCTCCGAAACGATAAAGGTCTGCTATACGGCCTCGGGAACATCCTAGAATGTTCTCACTAGTTATTCGTTATCTGCCCTTTGGTTACGCTCTGAGACCCAACCATTATCGTACCAAATTTCTGAAAACCGCACGGCATTCATCAGTACAATCGTTAGTCATAGTTTTCACCATCGGAAGATGAAAATCCAAAAATTCGCAACATCACCTTGGTGTTCATTATAAGAGTGAGTCTTGGTATGGCTTTGAAGAGTTTTGGTTTTCTTTGTTTCCTCAGAGCCAACACTAATACCAAGTTGGCCAGAAGATTTGTAGCCAGAATTGCCAGCCGGTAACATTCTGCCTTTATTTATAGGACCAGGAAGCAACAATGAGATGATATAACATGCTTAAGGGACATTAATCACAACAATCTGATGCGATGACACTCCGTCGAAAATAAACAAGTCTAGTGATTGCTCTAAAAAGCCCAAAAGTAGCTTATATTTGGGGAAGTTGGAGGTGTTGCCCTAGGAAGCACTTTGTGAGAAACTTCTTTTGCGCTTTGCTTGGTTTTGCATTGTATTCAAGCAGGTACGATTATCAACAAGGTTACAAGGTATATTCTGCAGACTAGCAGACCCAAGTTAATTAAAATTACTAAGAACACTTAGCATTATAATTACCTGTATGTCAAAACGATTTCATCTTTCAGATTCTATTTTAACTATGAATTTGCAAGGTTTCTAGTTCGACGGACCAGAAGAGTACACAAAAGCAAATCGACACAAAGTCTGCTGCTTTAGTTTTTCATTTTCATTTTTCGTATTTAACACTTCCCATACATAAAATACCTTTAGTAATAAAACAAACAGTAATCTAGAAAAGCAATGCTTCTTGGTAGCTGTCATTGTCTAGATTAATTCTTACTTTTGAGCAAAACAGACAAAATATCCTATTCGCACTATTGGTAGATCATGGGCAGTTCCTTTACCCTTTGACTGGTATGGATATCTGTAATGAAAGGTAATTCAGAAGAAAAAACCTTACTTATATAAGCTTGCAGCACCATAGGGCTGACAACGGGCGAAGAGAAGACAGTACTTGTCAGAAATAAAGCAACAACCCCCCTCCCCTTAAGGTATCCAAGAATTTCAATGACGCAATAAGATATAGAAAGAGTTAATGAGTTTTCTTTAATAAACAATTGATAGATTCTAGAAAGATTTGCAAGCGTTTTCTTTGCAATAAGTAAAATCAAGATAAGCTGCATTTGTTCTTTTGGTTCATTGGAAGAATCATGGAAGGGAGACTTGTACAAAATTGTTTTCACTTACTACTATAGAAGCTTCTTTTCAATAAGATGCAATGAAGAATTAGAAAAGGAAGATATGCTGGAAATTAGATATCGCTCTCTGTTACGTTCTGAACCAACTGATACAAACAGAATAAGTTACGAGTCCTTGAGCCACGTCTAGAAACGGATATTCTTTGTGTTCGCATCCGTTATTGTAATTGTGTAGATGAATTACTGATTGTGAATTGTTGTAAATATTCAATACAAAGACCTTGAGACAAATAAAAAAATTACAAGTTCAAAGTAAGACTCTTTGAGGTTACGTCTCAAAAGTATATTGCATATGCAATGCTGCACTTTGCATACAAATCCTACTTCTCGTTCGAAATGTACAACATTTCAAGTTCTTTATTGGCTCTTAAAAAATACTGCTCATTTTATGTACCAATAGATGTGATAAGTAACCTTGTAATTAATAATTTTCAGACTTATTTAATCGAACTGACATAACACAATCGACTAATATCTAAAAATAAAATTTTCTTTAAAAATATCCTACTACATTATAACATTCATTCTTAAAAGCACCGGAAATCAAAATTGATTTATTGAACAGCAGATTGGCATTCAACCAGAGATCGGTCGAGTGTTAATTCGTGTACCTGAAAATTAAACCGAATATGTTTTTCAGTATAAACGGTAGCGGCACACCCATTCATTCAAAAGCTCTATGCTGCACGATCATTTTCGTGATTTGCAGCAGCAAGGGGGGTCTTCAGGGAAGGCAGCGGAGAGTTGTATGTATATGTGTGTGGGTGAAGGTTTTTCATTGATCCAAAAACTTTCCTTCCTGACTAATATCGTGCGTTTTCAGCACAATCCACTTGCTCTCGTTTAGTTCCCATGGGCAGGCAGAAGCAGGCAGGCATTACCGCGAGCCCCGGTTTTTTCAGGACACACAAGCGCAATGCTACCAACTATGGCTATCCATAGATAGTTTGGCGCACGACACGTCCCGGTATTGATCTCTAGATTACAGCGACCAGCGTCGAGACTTGATTAATTTAGAATGTAAGATGCATGGTCACGGCTTCGGTTTCCCCTTGAAAGTTCATTTACTCGAATGGGAATGGCTTCCAAGCAATCGATTCACTATAATATCCTTGGCAACCGTTTATTGCGCGTTTATTTCAGTTTCAATAGCTTTACATTCGCCTGCGCCATGGTTCTAACTCGACGGAATTAATGAGTTATTTATAAAGTTTCAAACAATGGCACAACTAATCTTTAATTCTTAAAATAACACGAAAATGTTTTGTTTATTATCTGCAATCACAAATAATTTTACAACCTAACCTAACCTAACACAGGGTAACGTCCACAGTAGATACGTCAATTTTACGGAAATTGTTTTTAGAAAAAAAACAAAAAAACATCCACTGTAAACACTGAACGACATCCTGATTAGATTTGGCACGGAAAATTACTCCTGTTAAACCATTCCAAAAATCTTCCCACGAGTAAATAAACCCGATCAAACTTTGAAAACAGTCATTAGAATACAAAAGGTACACTGAATATACAAAATCGCGTGTGTAAGTTTGCTTTTAAATACTATGATACAATTCCTTAAATATTATACAATGCAATTTGAATTTTAAATGACGAACTAATAAAAACAAATTAAAAAATACAAATAATAATACTCTTGTCGATTAACATAATAAAAATGAAATAATTACGTACACAAAAGGAACTTCATACTAACACAATAAATGTTAACACGATAACTCACTAATTAATTCTCATTTCCATTCCAGTGATTCTAATTAGTATTCTTAAGGTTAGGATTGTTAACTAACGAAAATATTTGGATAATAGTTTCTTATACGTTTTGTTTCCCACTACATTTTATACGTGAATTAAGTGTACTATAAGAATTTTAATTTGAGGTTTGAATAATTAATTCTACACGTCAGGTGATACAAAAACCATCTTTTGAAATTATTACGAAATACCGTTTCACATTTTTATATCATCCGTCTTTCACAAAAAAGTATTCTGGGTGAATTAGTATGTGGAACAGCATATTTTTGCATTTTGCAAGAGAGTAAGTTCAGGAAACGGAACTCTTATTAAAAACGTCATTCTCAGTAGTTTAAAATTTAGACTACCAGTTTTGTAGGAATCAAATAAAGAAGACATCTTGGTCTCGGTCAAAATGAGATTTGCAAAATAAAAAATTGCAATTTTAACAAAGCAAACCTTAGAAACACTTGTATGTCCAGAAGTAACCAGGAGCTGCCACGGCAAGGTGTGATTCGTTGCTCACTTCTCGACTACTGATTCTATAGCTTATATCTAGATACCCTAACTACTAGTGAAATATCAAAACCAGTATGGAGGTGGTCAGACAAATTCTTCCTGTATTAGATCTCAATACAAATAAAAACCCAAATTGGGCAACTCTGGTGTTTCTCTCAGAGTAACCTGTACAGGAATTCGCAAAGCAAAACTCATGGTTATTCTGGAACGGATTTTCAATATCTTTCTCAATTACTATAGTTGGAAAAATCGAGAAATCTATAAAATAAAAATTGAGCAGCCACATATCGATTATCTATCAGGTTGTTAGTAAACTACATTTTACAATTTCAGTTGGCAAGCCAACACTTTTGGGACAGACCCATACATAGAAAAAGTATAATTAATTATGGAAAGCATTAATGAAGAGAATGATAGAAGCGAAAAGGATGCAGAATAGTTACTGCGAAATAAGATCCTCCCGCAAAAACTATATGTCTTGTTAGAGTGCTCTTGGACTATCTATCAGGTGGTATCTCAAATTGTTTTGAATTTAGGTTTACATTAAAAAAACTACATTTTGATTTAAAAATCCCAAGTTTTGAAATTATCAAAAAACGTTGCTAAGCTTTTCTAAGCGGTCGCAACTCCGTAGTTCTGGATGTCAAAATAAGTTTCAATGAAGAAACCAACGCATTGAGAGATTAATAACAAGAAGTGCAACATCAGTACTTACCAAAGTTAAAGAAAGAAAGTGGCAGAATTTTGTATAAAAATGTGAGATGCCTAAAAAGTGCTAGACAGAAGAATTATATTCAAAAAGGTTTTTTATTGCTATGGTTGTCTTGCCTACTGATATCTAAAAACCGCATCGTCTAACTCACTTATTAAGATTTTGCCTGGCTGAACGTGTTCTTCTACAGCAAGAATCTGTAACGTGTTAAACATCGAATTGATACGAGACTTGCGATTTTCTTTCTTGTCGAAAAAGAGGTGTTCTTGAATTTATTCCCCATTGAAAAATTTTTGCTCTGAACCAGGTTAACATTTACAACAAACAGGTGAAAAGACAAACATGCAAGTAGAGATCTGCATGGATAGGAATTTTAGATTGGATTTTACTTTTAAAACACATTTAATTTTCCAAAATGGCCATTAAACACTTTTAGCTCATTCGGGGCTTTATATGCTAAACTCTAGGCACCTACGATGATTTTCAATCTTCTCTTTCCTCAAATTTGATCATCTCCTTTGATCTAATGCCGATGGAGCAGGTTCATAAAAACTTCTGCACCTGCTTTCTGACTAAAAACTAACTTTGATTTCTAAAAATTCCAATTAAGGAACTCAATATAGTGTCAATTGCGCCAGACGCGACCTCTTTTCAAGCAAAAGAACTAGGAAGAAAAATCTTCAGATCTCCTTTTTGAGGCAAGGATTTAACCGGCGATGAGGATACGTATTTTCTCCCATGTTGGGTTTTTTGCTAAGAAAGTTCGTTCAGGAGTTTTTGGATTCCGGCTCCATGTGCATTGCACATAATCAATAAGTGTCAGGAAAGACCAAGATTTCGGTTTTTTCAAAGTATTCCAATAAAATACTGACTGATACGAGCTAAACTAAAATTTTCTTAGGAAGTCTTTAGTTAGAATATGATCGATCTTGAGTCATTATTATGTTAATATAAATTACAAGAGGGCAATGTTCAGATTAAATTTTCCAAGTTTCAAAACTTGATGGATGTTATTACATTATATGGATACATCCCCGAAATAATTGAAATTGAACTATAAATAGAAGTATGTAAATCACTTGACTATTAAAAAAATCACTATATGGATGTCAAAATTTGTTAAACCATAGTAACCACATATGAAATTTGTTAAGGAAAATAAATTTGATAAAAAAAAAGATAAGATTTAAATAACAATAACATCATTAGCAACAATAAAAACAAAACAAAAGTTTACGATAGCATCAAAAACGCGAATCAGACCATCTTTGCTTAACCTACAAGAAGACGCGTCGCAATCTTGCATTAGTGCAAGTGCAACCACAACAAACACAAAAAGAGAATCGACATTCCGAGCCTGAAATCGAACGAGATGGTGTGTATAAAACGCACACTGCTGCTGCACAAAAGCGGGGATGCTGGCAGCAGAATTTATCTCTGGACCAATTCGGGGGGAAAAGAGAGGACGACAGGCGTCTCTTTCACTTGCTAGGAGGAGGCAGAAAACACATTGATCGGTGTGACGTCACATACAAACCCGGCCTGGTCGCCAGCCAACAGCAGGTACACTCTCGGAACGGCCAATTTAAAAGACCGGAGCCGTACAGTCTTTCAAAAATGTTGTGTTTATAATTATTGTACCACGAGCATGGCTACGACCGCAACATTTAAGGCCTATTTATGTCGCGAATACGTGAACGGATAAACCGCAAATTGCGCACCTGATGCTTTAAATGTGGTGGTCCTGCCTTGCGGTTTCGAATCGAGTTTTCATCGAGGTCAGGGAGCAACTTCCAGACGTGTTTCTTAGTCATCCGAGTTTTTAAAAATTTCTGGCAATTCGCGAGTTAAGTATTTTAGTTGTAGAAATAAACTTGTGCATTGTAAACCACATGCATGTAACTTGCAGGATATGCGGTTTAATGATTTCATTTTCAGTATAAAAGCCTGATTATAGTGATTTTGAGGAAAATGATAATTTACGGTCGCTGATTATGTTTTCACGGAAACCATTACCCGAAATAAATTTGGAAATTGGAAGAATTGTTACTCGACAGTTTATTTTTATGATAATATAAATTACTTAATATACAAAGTAGATTTGTCGGTTTAATAACTTTTGCAGTTTATTGAAACAATGGTGGAAATAAAACTTTATTATTAAAGATGGTATTAACAAATAAATGATCAATAAAAAGCACAAATGCTCTAGAAAATGGAAATAAGTCGGGGAAATCCGGTCACGATAAAAAATGAAAGGATTACGTGAAATGTCAAAATAAATTCTTTATTACCTTTTATGGTAAAAACCAAATATTCCTGAAGAATGAAATTCTTGTTTATACCAGGGATGTTCAAATTTAATCGAGATTCTTTTCTGTAAACTTGCATCTTTTGCTTCAGTTCACGGTTTATTTGAAGAAAAAAGAATTTTTCATGTCTTCACACACCTTATGGGGTTATTCAATACTTTTTTGAATTTCAAAAATTACAGATTGTGAAATTTCTCGTTATTTCGATTAATCAACGGCATGTGTTGCAGAATTTGTCTTAAATTTCTTGGTAAATTCTTGGACATAATCTTTCCGGCCTTTCAAACCTGAATATTACATTATGATCAAAAACCAATAAAAATGAAGATCCTCACTTTCTTTGTCTTCAGTATAAGCTGGCAGTGGAAATTCTCTTGATGTAATCATGGGTTCTGTGTTTTTCCAAATTAAGATCTTATTAAATCTTTGCTTTCCATTACTAAAATAATTTCTAGTTTTGCAACAATCTTGAATCATGAATAGTTTTCATTTATTGATCCATAGAACATCTAAAAACTGTTTCATTCTTAATTTCGTTTCGTTATTTAGTTTGTTTTTCAAATTGAGTACCAATTGATTAAGTATATGGGCTCCGTGCATTAGATTCCAGGCCCGAAAAATTTCTTTACGATTCCACGCTCGAACTTACGTCGCACGGTGATCAATTTTGAATAATTAGCTAGACAAAATTAGAAAATGGAATTTCTCATTTCGAAAAAATAATAGTATACGTAGCAAGTTAAAGAGTCAATTGTTAATATACTGTAGATTTAACAGGTCTGGACTGGTCCAATTTGTTGCGACCAACGTTAAAAGTAGCAGTATTGTATGGACGCACTTGTGCTATTGCAAAGTGTTGTGTCGCTGAGCAGTCTTTTGTTTACGTTAATAAAGTTTTGCATATTTATAGTATTAGTCTGTTGTAAGTGTAATAAGAACCATTTCTAGTAAGGAAATAACTTTATAAAATAGCATAATACTTAAAGTTTACCGGATAGTACATAAATGAGCTTGCGGTAGTTAAACAAAAAAAGTTTCAAAAAGTTTCACGACAAACTTTATTCTGTTTTGTAGGTTTGAGTTTGTACTTTAAAATCTATAATAAATCTTCACTTAGTTTTACCAATAATTTCTTCTGTTTTGATTTGTTGAATGAATCAGAAATGGGACTTATAGACGTGGTGGTACAAGGAAAGGGAAACACGAACGATGGAAACACGGAAAGACGTTTTCTTGAAGATGGAGAAAAGGTATTAAAAATTATGGGCGTAGATAAAACTTTTAGTGTAAGTTTCTCCACAATATTAGATACAATATCAAGTGGATATGCTATAAATACGACAAAGTTTAAAAAGTACACGATAAAAACTGCAAAACTCTATATAAAGCTATATCCCTGGTATCCTGTGCCAGTAAGCCTCCACAAGATATTAATACACGGACCAGATGTATTGGGCCATTTTATGTGTCCAATTGGAGAGATAAGATAAAGAGTTTAAGAAGTTTCGTGAACATCACACCTGGAAGATGTCCAAGTGTAATTAACATCTTTTGCATTTGCTCTTGATATCTTCAGATCCTTTAATTACCAGCATTCGAACGCTACCAAAAAGAAAATATGGGAGTTTGTCAGAAGAGGTCCGATCTCCCTTTCAGATTCCTGACAAAGCAGTATACTCTGTAGAAGACTCTGACGATGACCAGGAAAAAGAAGACTTATAAAATGATAAAGAATATCCCTTCATTTATTTATTTATGTTTTTTGTGTACTATACTTAATAAAATATAATTTTTTATTTTTGGCGAATTCTAAGGTTAAATATCTCTTAAAAGTTTGCGTAATGAAAGTCATAAAAGGTAAATTTTGCATTCTGTTTTACTAGAGTGTGCTTCTGTTACATTCCATACCATAATGCAGTGATTAATAATTTTGTCTTCCTAAATAAGCGAAATTGATCACCGTGCGTTGGTCCAGTGCGGCTTCTCTCTGTCATTATGTCATTTATGCAAAGTGTACGTGTGGCAGGTCTCATCAACACCGTTACACCACCTGGGTTGATTTCTTTATTTAATATCGAGCGCTTAACTTCACAATTTTTTTTGACATATTTGAAAGTTGAAATTTTGATCTTGTTGCGATCTAAATTTCATAAATTTTTTTCCGCTTTCATCTGTACTTTTGGTTCTGTTGAGAATTTGTAGACGACGTTTTCCCAAACAATCGAATCTGGATTTTTACAAAGTTAATTCAAAAACAGCTTATGTGAATTTGTCCTGAATTTCTAATTAAAGTGCAATTTGGTCTCATGAATTTGTGTTAATTCGGCGTGCGCGGGTGTTAACAAAATGTTTCTTCCCCGTTTTTCTAATTATTGTTGTGGACTTCTCAGTAAGATTATAAAATAAAATTTGATAGCATTCTTTATGCCAATTGGTTTTTGATTTATGAGAGGTTTCTGAGATATGCCGGAATTTTTATTATAATATTTCGTGCTAAAATCCTAGTTTTAGAAATCACTTAAAATGTTGGTTAGAGAATTTTAATAGTTTAGTTTAGTTTAGCACAAGACTAATTTAGACTTAAAAACGTCAGATTTCATTGTAGATATACTGCCTTGTTGTCAATCTACTCTTCATTGATTTAATAATGGAATGGTTTAAGTATTATTTGGAATTTCGGTGAGAACGTTTGGTTTGACCCATAGTTCATAAAGTTCCTGAATCGGTTCAATATGAAAACAGACATTAAATGTCGAAGAACAAAGGACTACTCCAAGTTTGAATAATCTCGAAAAAGAAATTCAATAAATAGAATTTTGTATACAACTCGAGAGTTTTCACATGTTTAGTATTTTTTTGTTACACTACAGGCCTTATTTCATTCCTTATGCGAAGTAAAACTTTTATTTTCTTTTAGATATTCTTTTTTATATAAAGCAAGTAATACTAAGAAAAACAAGATTGATATCTTATAAACAGAAAGTAAGATCGAAATTCGAAACGATTCCATTTTGTTAGAAATGGAGAAAGTAAGGTTGCTGTTTAATACCTGAAATCTTGAAATCTTCTTCGCTTTTACTGAAGGTATTTAAAAAATCAAGAACGCTTATAACTAAACAAGAATTATGTTAAACATTTATCAATAATTCGGAGGTTTTTCAATATAAATTAATAAATGGTAATTAAGCTACTTGCAACTTCCTAAGAGTTTGTAAACCGATAACACGATAATATACTTAACGATATAGTACATAACTATAGTATTCAAATAAATGGTGGAGGCGCCTAAGCAAAATACTAAAACGAATGTATTTATAGACTGTTGATATTCTAGATACATTTCACGCATTTTTTTATCTTCACTTCCTAAACAAAGAAACAAATCCCACTCCTACGTTTCGACGTGCGCTTACAATGATACAAAAGGACAACATTAGAAACACAAAAATATGTTAAAACCTACAGAACACGCAACATTTTATGTTTTTATCACATTCGTTAATCTTTTTGTAATACATGCTTTACATGCAAGATAATCTATAGTATTTATATGTTAACGGTACAAATTCAATTAATTTCAGAACGACATCGTCAATTTCCATAGGAGAGAAAAAAATCATGTTTCAGGTCAGGTAAGCAAACTTTTATTAGGTTACGGAGCAGCACGTGTAATAAAACTTTCCAACAAGCTGCCCTTACAGAACTTTTGAGTTATTGAAAATTTACAAAACTCGCATTCTGCTTTAAAAAATGCTTCGAAACACGTAGGACGAGAAACACAACTTTTATTTTAATTTAGTACGTGGCGTCTAAATTTTATTGAAATCATTTTACTGTGAGATATAAAAACAGAAAGATGTTTTTCTAATTAAATCTGTATTGATTGCGGATGGAGCCACCAGTTATTAAGGCCGTTTAAAATGATAGCTACACTAACGATGATATTAACCATTTTATGTGCCACATTCTTTGAGGCTATGAACATTTTTTTATAATCCCTTTATGGTATCTTCCATAATACTTATGAAGCGCTTACTAAGTTTCTTTTTCATTATAACTTACCCGGATAGCTTAATTGATGACGAAGTGTTAATAAAATTTATAAATCTTCTTTCTGCGTTCGCCAAATATTTTCTACGTTTATAACGATTGTTTCACAGATACGGGGTTATTCAGAGTATGCTATTCTGCAAACATGGTAAACACAATCGATTGAAAGATAAATGATTTATAAAACTCATTTGTTAGATGTTCTCGAGTGAACTGAAGAGAATCGGAACAGTGTAATATACCAGACTATGAACATGTGGAATAAATCAGTGCAGTTCAGAAGAAGATTTAAAAACGTAATGTCCCAAGTACCCGTCAAATCACCGATAATTTCTTCCAAATGCACAATATTGAAATGATAAACAGTTAAGCTAGAATTATTTTGACTAACCCTCGTACATTGATTCTTTTAAGTTGATATATTCAAAACATATTATTAGGCTGATGAATCAATCATCTGCGAGTTGAAGTAAGTACCCAGGTCTTCTATTAGCTAATGACTCAACAATCATCTAAAGCTAAATCCATCAAAACCGACTCAGAAAATTAAATATACAAATCTGTAATTTCAGTTAATTTATAATCCTCTTCGAAATTCAAGCGGCGTTGAGAATGAAGTTTCAGCAGCAGTATTAGAAATAAATTTTCTGCTACAGGGCAACAATTCAAATAAAAATATTTTTGAAATCCGACTGGCAACTTTCTGAGTCACCAGGTATAAAAATATATGCAAAATAATTTATAAATTTCAAGGAATTTTATAAATCGCTTTTGGCACTTCCTTTCTGTAAATATTTATACTTATTTTACAGTTAAAAGTAAACGTTTAGTGAAAAATAATAAATTCCGTATGTCATCGATATACATTTAGCTTATGCTTATATTGGAAATCCGACGTAAAATTTTTATTTTTGGCCACAATATTTATAAATGTATGGATATATACGTAGACTCTTGGATCAAAGTTAGATTTTCTAGGATTAAATTTACCAAATATCATTCGAATGAACCACAAGGCATAAAAGCAATAAAATCAAATAATGATTCATGATTACAACCCATAAATTCTCCCCCTAAAAACACGATCATGGTTTGATCAAACGAACCAATCTATGTAAGGCAGGAAACAATGGCAATCTGACGTAAAGACTCCTTAGGCATTATTAGCGGATGAGAAATGTTAAAGAAATATTCAAAGAACACGCGATTGCTTTAGAAAAGCAGGGTCAGGATGAAAAGGTCAAGACGGTGCACGATCTGCACGAAATGCTTTACTATTTATAAGCCGCCATTCTATTTTTGATGGTAGGTTAAAATAAAACGTATGCAGATATGTAAATTTTTTATTGTTTATTGTTTTGTTCTATGCTCTTTCTTAATTTAAAAGCTGTCTAACACAAGGAAAAAAAAACTTAAACGGATGGATGATTTTTCACGACAGTAATGAAAAGACGCTTGAGGATAATGGGCACAAACACAACTCTTGCTTCTTAATACTATAGGCGAAACATTGATATTAATATTAATGTGTAGAAATACTGTAATTAATTATCTTTATCTAGGTTCGTATTTTGGGCCTCTGCCTATCTAAATAATATCAGCCGAACTGTTCATACGTGCTGATTAAGCAATAATTACTTTAATGATTAGAATGACAGCGCGTTCGTGTTTAAAGGCGGGATGTCCCAGTCTTGTCAGTCGATATAAACCACGTTACTCATAACGCAAGAATTTGACTTCCATATCTCAATATCTTATATTGAGTTGTCTTTGATTCTTCTGTGTATATCTACTGATTTGTACATCATTGCAAGGCCTAATTGCACTAGACAAGTTCGGACATTATCATCCGTAGAAGAAACAAGTCAATTAACTAAAGAATGCCTTTGTATTCCCTAAAGAACTACAAAATAGAAATATTAACTCGAGCCTTGAACGCTTGAATTTTTCACAAGTTCAATAGACTTAATGCAAAGTATAATAAATGCTGAATTCTGGCGTGTTTTGTAATTAGTCACCAGCAAATTGGAAAACCACTAATTGTAAGTGCATGGTTCAAAGCATGGATGAAATAGAAAACTCTACAGTTGATCAACGGCTACAATGTTTGAAAACTGAAAACCATTCTTAGATAAGAAAAGCTGTTGGAAACGTTCGACGCCAATTTTTTCAGATCAAGGCTTCATGGCAATAAGATCTCAATAAATTGCAGTGATCTCTTCTCCTGCCAGATGAGGATAACCAACAATAATTAATGACATTGTAAATTTGTACAGTAAGGAGATAATTTCATAACAACAGTCAAAAAGTCAATTAGGTCGAATCAGAAATTAAAAGGCAATACCCTCATAAAATCAGTACCCTACGATTTAATTGTCTAACGACATGCTCAACGATGTCAGATTTCAAGTTTTAATGCAAATTCTGCCGCTTTCACTTGGAAAATCTATCATGTATCATTTTCATCTGAAACCTTGCCCCGTCTAGTAATTTTCTACAGAAGAATCATTTAATAATTCTATCAAGAAGAAATAAAACAAAAATGTCAGTCTCTAGATATCAGCAACTACAGGAAGTTCCAATGTAGCAATAATAAAATACTGTTGTTTCGCCACTGCCCTAGGTTCAAGTCCAATTATTCCAATGATGCCATTCTTCACTTTAGCATTCTCGGAGAGCATTAGGACTAGGGCAAGAATTTTCGTTTCTACTACAAGACAGAAAAAGGGCACACAGATCCATTTACACCAGGGCGAGCAATTAAAGTTTGATACGGACAATGTCGGACCTTTTAAGCAGTGTCACTGGTCGTAAGAGAAAAGGTATATCGTATTCCACCCAACGGTAACCATAAAAGTCGGTAAAAGCAGTCCATGTGGTACTGGGTACAAAATTGTCCAAATTTACTTTTACTTTAAATCAGTACTACTTATTAGCAATAATTGCCAATACACTTTAAAACCAGTTTGAGTAAAGGATTCTAATTTGACAATTATCAAAATATATTAGCGTCTCTGGCTAATGGAAGGCGAAGCCCCATCTTGAGCCTCAGAGGTTAAGACAACCCATGCGTTTTCTTTAATATCAGCCATATATTAGTTAGTCGATGTCTCGTTACCTTTCAAGTGGTAATTAATCCTCTACAATAAGAACTAAAATTGCTTTTGTCTCGTTGCTACCACTCTTTTCGACCTTGTATCTGTTGAATATAGCTTGACTTTGCTCTGACATAAATTACACAGTTCTTTCCAAGATCATCAACACCATAAACAGTACTTTCAGATGTTGCTACTGATATTTCTTATAATAAAGATAAAGATCAATCATTAGATATTTAGCGTACAAAAGCAAAAGACAAATTCTAATGAGTGAAATCAGCAACCAAATACAACAGACAGAGGTAGTTTAATGTGCAATGAGAAAGGTTAAACAAGGTCCAAGTTGATCAAAAGAAAAAAGCTCGTCTCTACTGTTGAAACTAGAGCTATCGCAGTTCCAGTTAGGTCGCTCGAAAATCCTTTTCTTCTTTTAATCCTCTTGGAGTATAAACCTATTGCAAATACCAATCGAGACTACTTTTATTTCAAAAGCCCTTCCATTAACTTTCTTAAGAAGACTAAACACAAACACAAACTTCAACAGACCATGGGTGGCCCAAGTTCAGGTTTTGCCCTCCATTAGCCTTCTTAAGAAAACCAAATTCTCTAACAGAACACATGCAGTGGCCTAAGATCGAGCTTCATCCTTGATTAATCTTCTTAAGAAAGCCAAATCACCTCCAGTGATTCAAAGTCGGAGTTCGTTTTGCTAAATACGAACACAGGTTGTGTTGCGCTTTCCAACACCCATGATAGGGCTTCGCCATCCATTAACCTTCTTCAATGAGCTAAGAACAAATACAGGCCGGGTTGCGCCTTTTTCCGCGCTTGTGTCATATAAGATAGGATAGCGCAAAAATCTGAGTTTACCTCAGGGTGCAGTAAGTTCTGAAGCTGGCTTTGAAAGATTATCTCGAACCCAAATCAAGTCAGATTATAATAATTACTACAGCGAAGCAGCGGTGGTCGGGATGAGCTATTCGCTTCTTCAACTATGAAGGGGATTAAATATAAAATTTAATTCGGTTGGAAGTAATATAATAAACGTTGAGAGACCAGTGAAGTCATCAGATGTCGCCAATGCTGACTTCAGTATGAGACACCACGTTATTAATGCCGCAAAAATCTTCTTTTCTTTCTTTGACTTGTATAACTCCAAAAGTAGTTCCACGCAGGTCATGATAGTACTTCTTAAACGAAGCATGTATCACTAACGTATAAATTGAATTTGAATGTATTTATCCTAAAATTCTTAAAGACTTCTTTTGGTTTACAATTGTAGCAGTTTCAGACTTCTTAGGTCTTAACTCTTCATTATCGAGATGTTATTTACGGTAACCTAAGTGTGCAAATATGCAGAATCCCTAGGCCGCTCGCTGATGAAAATACAACAAGTGCGAAACTGCAGGATTATGCATATTAGCAAACATTTTCCTACGTTGGATTGCTGATGATAACTTTATGTGTTATAACAAACGAAAAGTTTCATTTTTTATAGTAAGGATAGATCATACACTGAATTTCTTAAAAGGATTATTAGCGGCAACTAAAATATGCAAAGGAAGTTCAAAAAACAGTTACTTACTTTTGATCGTTTAATTTTTCTATTACCCACAGTTTTTACACACATTAAATTAATTAATTCTTCATAAAATACAATCGTCAAGTTAATGGCAGGCTTAACAAAAACTTAAAACAAATAAATGACTTCCTTTTTAACTCTAACGGAAACTATCACCTAATGACTGATGAAACCATGGACAACCTGTATATTTACGCAATAAAATACTTTTCTATACTGAATGAATCTACTCACTCAGCACTTCCTAGACCTGACATAATAGGTTCGGAAACAAAGGCTCAAAAAAATATTTGACAATCAAACATAGCATGCCAGAAATAGATTCTAATTAAATATTTAATATTTACAATGAATCGCTCATGCACATGTTTAATTTTTTCTTTTCATGAGACCATCAAAAATTCTATTACCTACCTACAACCATGTTCTAATAAACATCTAATTAAATTTTATTATCGTAAACGTACCGGTCAAAAATTAGAACCGCTCGTTAATGAAATATTTATAGAAACGTACAAAATTTAAAATGTTTTGGATGGAATTCAAACATAGTTATGCAAGTGACGTAAGGAAAAATATTGTGTTCAATTTCATACAGTTGGGTATATCTACAACGTCGTTAACAGAACCAAGCCAATTTTAAATTTAAAACAGTTGATGTAGAGGGAGCGAAATGCACATTTTGACGTTCCTTTATGGTTTTTTGAATTCTGAATTATTTTCCTGCAGTCACGTTTTCGTTATTTTAGGTTTTTTCTAACATGTTTCATGTTTTATTGATCAATACTGAATTGATTTATATTTTTATTTTGTAATTTGAGTCTAATAATAACATGCAAGGACACATTGGTAGAAATAAACATCCAAATTTTGTTCTACAGTCAAATATAACAAATTCAAGGTTTCGTATTCATTGATGTAACTGACATTGATTACAAGTCATAAGTAACCTTTAATAATGAGAAAATTTAATTTCATGCAATTACATCAAACAGAAAAAAAGGAATGTCAAAGGATAACTAGATTTTAAATTTCGTTCTATGAAGTGATAGTCAACCAAACAGACCCATTGCGAAAACAGAAAAGCAAAATATATTTTTAATTCGCTTGGAGAAATGGACTCGATAAGAATACAAAGTTACTTTTTGGAAGCAGAATAATTTCCGTCCTGATGGTTAATAATATTGCAATTCACAAAACTTAAGTCTCGACCGTTAGAAGGTTGATAAGCCTTTCAAAGTGTTCTGCGAAGGATGGACAAAATTGGCATCAGGAGCAGAATTGACTCGTATAGCAACAAAATATAATAATCTTTTGCACATCCTAGAGCTGGGATCATGTCGGTTTGGGTACGCACTATACCACCAAATCTAACACAAATCAGTATCAACTGATTAGTTAGAAGGTCAGAACAACAAAATTAAAAATACTAAACTCTCTAATTAGAAGGTTACATGAGGCCAGCTGCAATAAAGAACCAAAAATGCACAGCATCAAAAACATGTCAAATCATGTATTCACTGACAACCTAGTAATGTAGTCATGTGATTCATTGATCTTGTCAGGCTACCCTATATTTACACTGTTGCTGTGTTATCTGGAATTGATTGTTTTATACCAAAAAAAATGCATGACTATCGCACTTTACAATTCTTAATCAAAATTTCTGAATTTATGTATCACGGGAAATTTGCAGTTGGAATGTGTATTTTGCAGTACTATTTTTAAACGTTAATAAATAAATAAACAATAAATATCAACTATCTAAAATTAGAACTTTTTATACTTGCGTATGGAAGTGTGATTCTTTCTTGTAAATATGACAGAAAGTACAAAATGTCGAAAATAAGCCAAGTAAACAATGACGGTCCTAAATGGCAACATTACATAACAATACTTTTTCCAGTAATAATCTTAAATTCTCGTTTTCCTTGCATAAAATACTCGTTATAAAATTTAATGTAACATTTTGAAACATAACAATATTTATTTACGTTTTTCTTCAACTTGCTGCTGCCAAAAAATTTCCAGACATAAAATATTCCACATATAGACAGGACCAGTTATTTTTGCGTAAAAATTTAAATTACGCCTTGTTGTGTAAACTTCCTAAAATTAGTAAATTAAAATAAACAAAACTAAAAATAAAAGTTGATGATGTAAATAAAAACTGTAAAAGAAAAATTTTATTGATTTTTCGTTTTGGAGATGCTCTATAAAAGAATACATATACAGATAGTAAGGGGCGTTTCATTTTTTTTAGTTTAGTAGTTACGTCATTGTTATATTTTGCTTTTTTTAAATTAACATGTCAATAAACTGCGACTGAAAAAAAACACATAATGTTAATCAACCTTTTAAGTTTAATGCCATGTGTTTAAATATCAACAAGAGACATATTGCAGATCAAGATTCTTAAATACCAACAAGTAAGAACATAGCACTAATAATTTTAAATAAAGAAATATTTGTTTAAGATAAATTCTTTAGGAAAACTGGTAATTATTATATTCAAGTAATTTGTGGGAAAAAAGGAAAATATTTTTACAAAAGAAGGTCGCACGTTTCAACAACTTTCGACGGTAGTTAGTAAGTAGAGCAGATTTATAGTAAAGATGACGAAAATTATGAATGAGTTGAATTCTATAGTCTGCTCTAATTACAGCATAGAAGATCTTTCTCTAACATAAAAACGAGTAATGCTGTTCCGTTTTTTTCAAAGGATGTACTGAGTCTAACTAAAATTGAACCTAAGCTAACTCAAAGTTTTTTGTTTTCCAGAGTCTGGTTGTTACTCCAAAGTGTCTAGATTCATTTGATTATTTACTATCTTTATTCAGAATGTCATAAGCACAGGAATTCAGGCAGGGCTGAAACTTGATATTCTGTGTCTTAGAAATGACATGCATTTGTATAGAAAACTAATAAAATTTTGGTTTGAGGAATCTATTGTATGATAGAATAATTCTGTTCAACTCATACACAGTCTATAATGCCTTTTTTTCAGTTGAATACTTAAAAGATGGATTGACTGTAATTCTGCTTATGTCAGACAAACATAACTAGTGATCAAATGAAAGGTTTTGTAATATAAGATAAACTGAACTTTTAGATTGTCCTATGTTGGAAGTAACCAACATAGAGCAGGTATGGCAACCTCATGTACTTCGTATTAATTTGTAATCTCTGACGATTGTTGCATATGCATAAGGTATCACGTATATCACATGCGAAGACATAGAAGGTCATATTTGTGGAATTACAAGTTTTATTATTATTATTTTATAAATTCCCGTTTGGTTATTCACACCAAATATGCTTGTTTTCCTTTTCTCTTTGATTTATGATTTTTCAGATAACTTAAGGTCATTTCTGATCATATATTGAGTTTTACATTTATAAAAGAGAAAAACTAATTTGAAAACCTGTTGACATTTCCAAAAATTATTATAATTTCCTAACAAATAGAAAACCAATTTTGCACATACATAATTCCAATTTATGTTGGCAATTTTGGCAGTTACTACCAATATTAAAAGGTAACAAACACAAATCCTACATTCAGCTACAACCGAATAACATATTTAACATAAAATAGTAGAAATAACAGTAATATGACAACAAAAATTTATATTTAACACATACATATAATTCTTTTTATTTAATTTTGTCAAGACGGTGAGTAGGTGATATTGTAACAAAAATCCTACACGCAAAATACCCAGTCAACGTTTTCGACTTGCACCCACCCTTTAAAATCTTGAAATTGTCTCGGATTATACCCGTCTGGATAAGGTCTGCTAGAATAAACTAGTTAAACAAACATGATTTAATAACATACATATTTAGTAGCCGCCGATTACTATATGTATATATGAATCACTCGCAATATAATAAAAAAAAAGAATGTAGAAAAACCAGTATTTCTCAAACTTTTACAGTTCTACAATCTCGGTAAATATGGGAATTTTCTAAAAACTAATTAAAAGCTATGAATGAAATTGCTTAAAGAAAACTTTATTGACTACCAATTGTCATCCTTATCTATTAACACCATCATAAACTCAGATTAACTGGATTAAAAAAGACTATGTAGGCGATTTCTGATTTTTATCATCAGATTAGCATTAGTTTCGATGTCGTTGAAGCTGTTCAGTGAATCACAGAAGTTGGTTTTAGTGCACGCCCAATTATTTAATGGATTTCAATGTGAAATCAACATAGACAATGTGATCAATAGCTCATTTTAGTACATTTGGTCGATGAGAGTGACCTAAAGCAAGGACTTCAACTTTCCTTCCTTTTCCTTCTCTTCTCATTCTCCTTATGCGAATTCTTATTGATAGCTCCCTCTTGTCGCTTGTTCATTGGTTTTCTCTCCCGAGTCAATTACTCGCTTCCAGCTCCAGCGTAAATTGCGGCAAGCGCTATCACAAAAGCACAGGTGATTGTGATCAAGACACGGCTTATATATTATAAACAGAAGGGCCTCTAGTTCATATATTTAACAGGCGGGCATCTAGCTAGAAAGTGACTTTTCGGTGTAGAAAAGAGGAAAACGCATAACATTAGGTTTGATGAACCTCCTGGTCTGTACTGGATAGAGGATTCGATTGTGCTAGAAAAGAAATGAAAAGAAGAAAGTTCAAAATTGAGATGTTTTGCTGAATTGTCAAAAACACGCATCAAAGCATCAAAAACGCTTCGAACATCTTGCTTTAGCTATGTGACAGATATCAGAATGAATCCTCATCTTCTTTTTACGACAGCAATACGTAACTCGCTACGGCCATTTTAAAAAGAATGGAGACTGACTTGACTTCTTCTTTAGCAAGTTAACATTAAGGCACAAGTAGTTGACGAAATATTTCTTCTATCTCCTTTTGGAAACTACTTGAGGAAGACTTCTCCAGGTTTGGATCTCCCACCACTACTTGAAGGTGATGATGAAGAGTTTTGAAGGTCTTTGATAATTTTTCTCTTTAAATGTTTTGTTACTTGTTCATCGATTTTGTTGTCATCTATTCGGATTTCACAAAAAAACTTGTTTTGAGTAGTTTTCAATACAAATTCAGAAAAACAAGCGTAAAAGTGCACAAATTTAAATTGGTTTTTGTTTCTTTCATTTTTCCAAAATGATTACTTCATCATTCTTTGAAGAAGAGGCGCCCCCGACCTCCTAAAGTAAGCCGCTCGTAAATGAAGGAACAAAGCAGCTTTGTTGATTGTTCCAGAGAGTGTCCATAGTTGGACAATTTGATTTCCTTTGTTCCTATGGAATTTTTTGTAAGACTTATAGTATTATAGGTTCTGACGTTAAGCGAGTAAGGCGACTGTCTCAAGGTACACAGATATGAAGGCACATAGATATGGCGGCGCACAAATCGATCTGAAAGACAAATGGAATACATAGTTTAGATACATTAATTCAAGGCGCCAACATAGTTTGATCCAACATCTTTAATGTGTCGACGGCAAAACTTTCTTAACAAAAGAGAATAAGTAACTTTTGTTTCTTTTGGTTACATTCTTATGACATTTATTCTCTTAAGAATTACATAGAATTTTAAAATGACAGATACTTTTTCTTATGGTTTGCTTATCTACTGTTATTCCATCCAAAGCCGGTCTCAGACGTTAAGCCAGTGAGACGACTGCCTCAAAGAACACAGCTATGGGGATGCAAAAATCGGAAAAGAAAGATGTAAACTCAATATCTAAAAGACAAATGGAACAACCAGTTTAAATACGTTATCAGGGGGCGCCCACACGGTCGTAAACATCTTGCATCATCATTCAACTCGACTACGAAAAAAAAACGAATTCAAAAGCAAGACTTTCTGTAGCAAAAGAGAATTAGGTAGCTTCCGATTTTCGAACATATTCTTATGGTATTCATTCTCTTGGGAATTCTGTGGTACGAAATTGCGTAAAATGGCGAATTCTCTTCGTCTAGAGCAGTATCCTTCAATATTCTACGTTTCAAAGTTGTTTTTCCATTTTATGGGGAACACTCGATAGGCCCGAACACATGTGAATCAAGACACAAATGAAACCCACATAAAATCTGCTTAAAATATTTTCAGATGAATGAAATAATCAAATGCAATTGGATTCTATACATAATATTTAGATTAATGGCCGATTGTACCAACGATGTGATTGTCATCAAATTGTAGATCAAGAAACCATACTTCACTTATGGGTTTTTGGTTATCGATCAGTTGTGATAGAAATCAAATCGTTGGTGCAAGCGGTGCTAGGACTTTGATAACGACCAAGCGTAAAATCTGTTATCTTACTCGAACGATTGCTTACCGGTTTGGTGGTTGCCGTTGGAAGCATTATTTGGTCAATTTTTTCTTCTATTGGTATTCAATGCTTTGGAAGGAGAAATCCATGATAATTTTTCAATAATCTTTATATTGGGTACACTAGTTCTGAATTGGGCATCCATTCTGGTTTTCTAGATATTCATCATTCATTCTTTACTGCAGATGGTTCAAATAAAAGTGCAATAAAAGCTTTTCTGCTTGAAGCAAATTCATTTTTGATTTTTCTTCTTAATTTCGATGAGTAATACTCACTAAATATTTGTATAATCTCCGACTTCCTAAAAAAAGTCATATAGTCCAAACCTTGGACTTCCTGGGTTAGGTTAGAACTGGCAAGAATTTTAAATTACTAGACGTTTGGACTGCATCTGCGTGCCCATCGAGCTGTTCGAAATGCTTATACTTCTCGATTTGTCCAGAATTTTGGTTTTACTTTTACAAATTGGTTGGGATTGTTGAGTAAATTAAGTTATTCGAACCAATATATTTTCTTTTATTGACAATTATCTAGTTTTACCTTAATTTCTCTGGGTGGGAAAATTTCTAATATGGCTTGGTGTAAGGTATAGGGGTGCAAAAATCTGAAGTTGTTTCCTGGGGCCGGTCCTGCTGCTGCAGAAATTAATCTTAACAACCTCACAAGAAAGTACAAGAAATGGAAGAAGTAAAAAAGGATGCTTTATCTGTTAAGGTTTTTTATTGTTTATGTTTGCTGTTTTTGATACTTTAGATACGAAATTTAACTCGATGTGTTTGGTGATTGCTCCAGTGAATGAAAGAAGAACATCCAGAGATTTATTCTACGCTTGTAGAATTAGCTTCCAAGTTGTTGAGTGTGTGTTCTTGTCTCTTTGCACGTTAGATGAAATAAAGGAGAGTTTTTTGTAGTTTGCAAAAAAACTTTCAGAAATAAACATGGATATAGCTTGGACCACAATGTTCTGATAATGTAAAACAAAATACTGTCATGTCTTGTTATCTGCAATGAATTTCAAACGTAATTAGCACATATGCAAAGTACTTCTTGACAATGGCTTTCAATTAAATTTTACAGCTGAATCTGAACGTAGAAAATTAAATTTACGTGTAGTAGGTAGGCAAGCTAGTTGGTAATCTTGCTCCGTCGTTTATTAGTACGAAGATTGAATGTAACATGTACGTTAATTTCTGGCGTTTCAGTGAAATTCAACTAATTTGATGGTAACTGCATATGAATAGATATCGGTGACTGTTGTTTAGTTTTCTGTTTGACGTCAAAGAATTTCACGATTTTCATTTTATTGCTGATACATAACCTCAAATAAATGGGTATTTATAAGCGATCGGTTAATCAATTAAGCAACAATTTATAGTTTAGAGACTTCTTGTAAGTAAGATTTTATTTAAATGATACCTAAACTGCTAAAAGGACGTTTTACTTACCACTGTGATATAGTCGCCTGACAATGAGACTAAACTAAGGTCGTATGTGATGTTCTATTGTTATAGAAGTGCGATGGATAAAAACATAATTATGTCGTTTTCGAACAAATGCTTTAATGACAAAACTACTAGTTTTTTTTCATAAAATGGACCGTTTTCGAGTAAAATCGAATTTTCCGAAGTCATGTAAACAGGAAATCTTAAATGAAGGTTAGATATTGTATGACTTTGAAAAATTCAATTTTTTGAAGAAAATCCAAAAGCTACCTTGGTAACTAAATTGTTTATAGACTTCAAAAGCAACGTAATTGTGTTTTCCCAAATGATTGGGAAAAAATTGGCAGTCGAAAAATATTAAAACTCGATCAAAAACAGAATCTATACTAGAAACACTGTTATTTTTAGAAGATGTTACACTCTATTCGACACATGTAGTATAAATGTCAATGTTCAAATTAGAAAGTACAAAAAGATTTGCAGAAAGAAGGAATGGAATATTTTGAAAAGATAAAAAACAAAACGCTTAATAAAAAATTATTTTTGTATAAGTAGCTGTTTAGGAAAAATACTGACCAAAAAGTAGAACACCACATTCCTAAAGTTGGCAAATTAAAATTTCCATCCAAAATATAGATTCCATAATATTCCAGTAGATCAAATACAAAAACTTAGTAGAGCCTTTGGGTAATGTCATAATGTGCTATGTAGTTTGATTCTGTCAGAGGGAGATTACTCTTAAAAATCTCAATGTCTTTTTAGAAGTTGTTTCAAAAACAACTGACAATTTAAAGAGATGTATGGATTGGATAACTTCTGATACTGATGGTTTCTAATGCATCGCTACAATCATTTTGAAACTAAAATAAAAAGTAATAAATAGTGAACTGTAATTATGACCGTAACTGATAATATTATACTAAATAAATTACTGAGAACGAGAATCGGCCAGTATAAGTAATACATATGAAGTAATACAAAAAACTGACTTAATTAATAGAAGGAAAACTAAACATGCAAATCGTAATTTGCATTATACTTGAATACTAATTGATTAGTTACAATCACGAAATTTTTATGAAATAGTTATTATCAATGTTTATTTAGTACGTAAATGTTAAAACAAAACACGGAAATTTTTCCATTATTGTTATTAAATGTATTTATGAATATTCTATAGATATCTAAGTTTTATAGCTAATAAATAAAATGTGTATGTACAAAGCTGTTCTTATGTAATATTACGTCGCATTAAAAAAACTGTTTTCTAATAAACCCAAATACATGCCAGACGAAAACAAGCTGATAATGATAACGAATATGATTAACAAATACGAAACGGCTTATTTCTATTTTATTATCAATATCACATTTTTTAAACGATCATCTAAGTTTAAAAAGTTTCTGATACAACGCCCTAAATATTATTGATAACAATATGTGTACAATAATGATAAGATAATAATATTAAACTTTTTATCTTGTTTATGCTGGAGACCATTACATGCACGTGACGAGAATTTATTCCTGAAGAATGTAAAAGTTAATAATAAAAAAAATAACTCGACGGTTCGAATGTAATACTGATAAGCTGATAACAGCTGAGGTTGATAGCATAAAACAAATATTCAACAATTAGATGACGTTAGGGGTAAAAATTGTGTCTGATAATAGCGATAAAATATAAAAGTCAGGAGAAAATGGAAAATTCCATGCACGAAACAAGACATTTTCTAATCATTTGTTTAACTCGTGTCTGATAACGCTGAATTTGAACAACATATAAAACAATACTGCAACGTGTTTTCAATTAAAAATGTCAGGTGACATCTCAACCGCTACTTCTATTACGTTTACGTGTGACCTTGCTTAAAAATGCTGATAAAATACTTATTTTCCGTTTGATTGGTTCTGTAACAACTGGGTTAATTGTACCGAATTAAATAATGCAACAGTATTGAGTTGCCAGGCCTAATTAAGTGTAACTCCGAAAGGTTAAATAAATAGGAATTATGTAATTTATGCAAAAGCATTCCATTTTTTTAAAACAATACGTGCTTGTCATTCAATGAAAAGTAATAATTGTATCTTTATTATCTTTTATTATTTCTAAATAGATTGTTCTGATAATATCAATTTTTCCCCTACACCCACACGATTAATACTATGAATCAGAAAATTAATGATGGTTGTCCCATAATTTTTAAATAAACCTTTCATTATCTGTATAAAAAATACAAACCAATCAGCAAGGAAGCTATGATTATTTTTTTCCAACTGAACTATGTACATACGGGCGAGAATCAAGCATCGCGCATACTTTCGATTCTTGAGTTTTTTTGCCAAAGAGTATTTATTAACTTCAAAACTGACGTGGTAATGGTAGGTATAAATACACGTTTGCAAACTGCACAAATACACAAATACAGGATGTCCATATATTGTTCTACACTTTTAGACTGCAAAACCGAAATTACAATATTCTTTAATACATCCCATCCAATGACGATGGCTCTTTTTTGACAAATAGATCTGTTCGGTTAGCTCAGATCATTTTTGTACAACACATCATCAAATATGAAGTCATTTTGAGTTTCTTCTTCAAAGTCATTATTCTCTTTGAAAAACAGAAGAGATTGATCATGGTCAAGGTCAAAATTGGCTTTTTTGGTCTTAAGCGTTTTTCTCCGAAAACTACAAGACCAATCTCGACGATTCATCTAGAAAGTCAGTCATGATCTATAATGATATTGGGTTTTAACAACTTATAAGGCAAGCGTGGTATCGTTATCCTCCTCTCCAATGCAGAATAAAGAAAAAAAAAACTCAGGCTTAAAAGCTGAAGTTCATAGATAGGAGAGAGGTTAGTTTCGGCGCCCAAAGCATTTTGATACACATGCATGGGTCTGGTTCAAAATCCCGACAAATATTTAAAGTCAAAATGCAAGTTTTGGAGGGTAAATTATTTCATCACTAACACCTGCCAAGTAAAAATGGCAATCAACATTTAGCACTTAGGGTACCTACCTGATTTGACCAATACTTACCTGATTCTTCCTTCATTTGTTATTTAGTTGTGAGTGTTTGAGTGAGATTCTGAGTAACATCTTCATAAAGTGCTTGTGGGTAACCTAATCAAAATTACTTGATACACCTGACACTAAAACTTCATGACATAGAATCCCAATAGTCTTTTATCGCAATTAATAAATCTTTACATTTAAAAATTTCAAAATAGCATAGTCATGAGTATGTTTGAAATATATAATGAATCAAAGTTACAAGCCATAGATTTTCTTTTTTTGCAGCACCAATAGAAACTGTCATCGCGGCTCTTATCCTTAACCATTAGATATCCCCAAACGATGATTTTGGAATTTCCGTTTTGCGATGAAACAATTTCACAAAATTTATTCATTTTATCTAGCACTAAATAACAAACGTCAAATAAATGTCAAACAAATGCCTAATATAATTTGTCGGGATTTTGACCTGTCGGGATTTTGAACTGTCGGGATTTTGATTGTCAGGATTTTAAACGGATCCAACTTTTATTATACGTACAGGAGCTATCGGAATAAATTTCATCGCATACAATTTCTCTATTAGAGAGTATTCAAATTTAAGTTAAAAAAATCCATAACATGAGAACCAAATGAAGTTTTGGTATACTTAGAAGGCAGTGAAGGAATACCTCTAAGAAGACCTAAGATTACACAATTATCGTATTGCGCGAAATTATAAAACGGACAAAATTTTCTTTTTGCAACAAAACAAAAATTTAGAGTTAAGAAGTTTTGCCCTTGATTGCCGAAGTATTGAAATAGAATTCTTTTTGTCATATAGCGTATAGTATAAACTACAATGAAGGTGTAACCTTCCTTTGCTTTTCTGCTATCAGTAGTGAGGAAAAAATTAACATTATGTACTTTTAATGCATAAAAGGACGTTAATAGCGACAATTTATTTCCCCCAAAAAATTGTTTTGGAATTAAGAAGATAAAAAACTAAAAGTAGTAGCTACAGAAATGGTTCCTATAAGTATTCAAACAAATCACAATCGAACTGATACAATAAAAGATTCAAAATAAGAAATTTCTGCCCTGGAAGACCAAGTTTATTTAAGATCCCTTCGTTTAATTAATCTTCCATTACCTGCTATTGATACTGATATGGTGGCAACAGTTGCAACTGATAGAGCAGCCTAGAATTTAGAGCTGATTACTGTACAGTCGATGTTGTGATCGGTTGGTGATGGAATAATCGGCCAGTGCTCGAATATGGTCGGGTGATGTTGGTGATGATATGGACAGTAGCGAAATACTTGAAAATTGTTTTAGACTGTTGAGATCGTGAGAGTGGTGGAAACTGAAGAGAAGTGGAAGTAAAGTAAAGGTTTCTTCTAGATAGGAATGTTGGGCAAAATGAATCCTCTCAGAACCACAATTCCCATATTTCGCGCCGAAGGGGATTTGAATACAGCGACAGCTGCCCGGGAAATTTCGGACAATCCAGCCTTCAAGTGACAGGCCTGAAGTCTCAGGTTCAGGTATCTGACTGGAGTAAGATGTTTACGGCCTGCAGGAAGGACCCACACCTCGGGGTGCAAATCGATAGAAGTAAGGCAACAGCTGTGCCTAATGCAAGAGACAAGGGTGGTTGACCGACTCGTTGCTTGAGCCGATTACCTTACATCTTTACCTGTTCAGGCATCACGCAGCACTGCAGGATGGAGTCTGAGATGGGTTAGATAGTAAACTGAAAAACCAGTGTTTATGTAATTCTGAATATCATCTTTACCCAAAAGTACCTTAAAACTACCTAATTTTGTATGCCATTAGGGTCTGAAAAAGAGGGTCCGTTTTCATTCTGTCTTGTTCTTAAGCGTGGCAGATAGTCATCCGGACCATTTATGGAAAGCGGGTACAATGGCACCAAAGCAATCTCTGTATGCTACATTGCTACATAACGCATGTAGCAAAACCTAAAAGCGGTAACGAAAAGTACGCATGGACACAAGCAATGATTTTTTAGATTTACCTCTGCAATAACGCTTTATGTCCTAAAATAATCCGAAATAATGTAAATTTAATAATTCTTCGGGAAAAAATTATTCAAAATGTGTGTGCCAAGCTAAAGTTCCACAGAGTACATTCAAGTGACAAAATTCGTGTCTAATTAAGTCAAAATAATCCACAAAATGCGAAAGTTACTAACATGACTCGCAGACTATCATCAGTCTCGAAGTATTTTATACTTACTGTATGTGCACTAATCGAAGATTCGTCGTATACTCGACTCAGAATATACTTGTTAGTCACTGACCAGTTGGCTTAAAGAATCATTAATGGCTATCTCACGTACTGTTTATTATCCTATGATAATTCAGGTTAACCTTACCTTGTTAAAAGATACTGGCAGATAAATCTTATATAGGTAATTCTATAGTAAGCACCTTGGGTTTGTTAACCCTGAAAATCTAAAATCTAAAAAGCTAAATCTATAATGAATTTATTCCTAATTACAGTTTTATTTAATATGGCAAGGAATAATATTGGACCTATTTTATTAATTTACAGTTTGGGATTAAACATGATCTTTGACGAAGATACACTTAGAATCCAATTATGGAGTCTTTTAGTCTGACGATAATAACGCTATGAATCTGTTTATTCGGTTTGCAATAAACGTCTTAAATATAAGTAAGTGATATCTTCAATCTTAATTTATTAACTTCATCGGTTACTCCTTCAAAATTACAAAATGTCTCATTGCCATTGTATGACATAACTATACTATATCTCTAGATTTTAGACAATCATTCCATTTTTTATATTTAAGGATAATCTTGACCTTTAATTTCTAAATATAATACAGTTTTGGATAAATGACGAGCTATCAGTAAGGAGTTATTTATTGAAAACAATACAATCAAGGTGACACATCAAAAAATTTCTCATTTTCAGTGTTGACTGGTAGAACTATTTTAGAAAATACCAAAGGGTTTTTGTGCTATTTCTATTAATGAATGTAAAATATATCACTTTGTTTTGTTTTTGCACAAAAACCTTGGTTGTTTCTCAACAACAAGTTTTAATCAGCCCATTACGTTGATTAAGCCGTATCAGTATTTGGAAGAAATAAATAAATACATAAACAAACAAATAAAAATTAAGAAATCAAAAAGCAAAAAATAATTTTGTTAAGTTTCTCGTAAGTATTTTTATCGAATTAATGACTAAATGGTAGATATTATTGTTGTAGTTATAAAAAAATAAGATACTGTTATCAGTTTTCGTTATTCCCATTCAAAGAAAAACCATGTGATTGTACTGTGGGTCATTATTAAAACGTTATAAAACTGACATATTTTGATTACTTGAAATTTTTAAGGCTGAAGTTCAATTATTCATCATAACCTCATATCAAGCTTTGTTTTTTTGTTGCAATGTAACATCATAATACATTTTATGTCTTTTATATCTTTTAATATTTAGCGTCAAAGTATTATTTTAAAATAAGGATGTCAAATGTGCACAAGTAACTATTTTGCTTTTTCCATCAAAAGTTGTAGGAAAACATTTAGGCATGAACGGCTAAACCAATCAAAATTACTATTCAGCAGCAAGAAAAACAAAATTATTTCATACAGAAGAATTTGTTACACTGTTAGAACAATCACCACCTTTAACTATAATAAAAGGTTACTTTCGCATTTTTTTTGGGGAATGCTTTACTTGAAGTAAAATTAAGTTTGCAAAAATTTTTCAGCCGAATAACATTCAACAACATAAGACATTGAAATTGTTTATGGCTGACAGGCCTTATAAGAATATTGTGCTTAGTGACAAATACAAAATACAATTTTTAGAAAGTTTGATTTTTTGTACACGTGATTTGCTAGTTTTGGTTTGGCGGTTTTTTTACAGAATGACACACGCTGTTGTTTGGTAACAGTAGATACTTACACAAAGCTTATTTTCTCAGAGATGAACAAAGATAAGAGACATTGGGTAAAAGTCATTTTGGTTCTCCTCAAATACACTTTCATAAATTAACCTACCACAGGAAGGAATGCCTTAGAAACCTGTTTCTCGTTTTGAGCAAGATCTTAAGTAATTCTTAAATGATAAAATTCATTAACAAAATCTCTTGGCTATATACTGTCTTCTCTAAAAGGATGCCCGTTGAAAATGAACAATGACCGCTTATTATTAGTCATGCTTGAGTCTGACTTTTGATCCTCTTAATCACAAAATGCTTTTAAGGAAAATGTGTTAACCCCAACAAGCGGATTTCATGATTCTAGTATATGCTTGTCCATCTAGTCAATCAGCCAGGAACTTAAGTTTCAAGTCAGTCAACGTTGTTTCCAACCTTTGTTCAGCAGTTGTAACCCTGTTTTGATTAGCTAAGGTTATTAGGTTCTGTAACTTGATAACGCGCTAGTGACTTTAAAACAGCTTGACTACCCCGATAATCTCTCCTAAAATTCTTCCAAATACAGGCATCTACACTTGAAATTACCGTGGTGGGTTTTCTTAAAAATGCGTAGACATTGTATCTGGGAAATTTTCCATACAAAGGTAGAAATAGCAACAATATATGGTTCTCTTGCTTGTAATGAGCCGCGTAAAATTTCTCCCGGAATGTAAAGACAAGTAAACCATAAATAACAGTTTAGGCTATCACAAGTGATTTGCCTTCAATGCTTTTAATGCTGATTCTTTTGCATTGATTGGCTAAATACCCTTGAAATTAAAAAAACAACAATAAGGAGGTGAACTACTGTTATGAAAACAGTAAAACAAGAGTTATAAGATTGTTATGTACATCTGAAGATCTATCGCTAGCTCTGGTAACGTTGGTTGTAGCTATTCTCACCACTTTTTCCTTCATATATGCAAAATTTAACGCCATGTGTTGGCTGATGATTTTTGCCGGTACAATTCCTTTAATGGATATGCCACTATAGACTATAGTATCTTCAATGATTTTTGTTACACTCTATGATATGATTTAGCTAAGTGGACACGTCTCGATAGAAAAGAATAGACCAATTGTAAAAGCCAAATTCAAAAAGGTTACTGATGATGATCTTGAAAGTAATCTACGTCAATAAGGACCACGCCCTATTAACAGGAATGTATCTATTCTTTAAATCAAATCCATAACCTGTGAAGGCTCTATTGGTCATTTTGATCAACAATAAGCGTGCCATGGTACCGGTCTATTCGGTATCTACTTTTGAGGTAGTTAGATTTTGGATAACCCAGAAGGCAAAGAAAAGTAGTTACAGCTCAACTTGAATTAGTTAATTTTGGAATTTGATATCAAAAATTTTAATTTAACTTTTCAAGAATCTGCTTGCATCGTTCTTCATTCGGGTATCCTTTATAAGAATGGGTTTTGTATCAACAGCAAAGCTTTCTGATCTTCTACATATCGATGCCTCTGAGTAGACTAATTACAACAATAAATCCAACTCGTCAGAGATATCTATTTGACGTTCAACAAGAACCATACGTTTGGAAGTTGAGTTGATATCTACCTCATGTTTTATCACAATATGTTCCCCTTCAGTAGTCTTTGCTTTTCTAACTAACAGTGAAGATTGGATTATACCGTTTACAATCTAGATGAGAATTAATTGCCATAACCTTAACACAACATGCTATGCAAAAATTTAGCCATCGTAACCATAAGGATAATTCAATGTATATGCATTTCCGCTCTGGAATCTGAATTTAAAACCGATTGATATCGATGTATCGATGTATTTGTTGATAAAATATCGACATCTCATTATTTGATTGTTACATTAATATATTTATATCAAATGGTTCTTCGATATATCAAATACTACTGCTAGTTTATCGCTTGATCGATATATCGAATACGTCGATATTTTATCGCTTGAACGATATATCGAATAATATCAATATTTTTCTAGTATCGACATTCGATATTGAAATCTGAATATAACTCAGCCTTAGTAATAACGTATGCAGTTCCTCCTGAATAAACCTGATTATAATACAACGTGGTCAATATAAATTAAAACGTACGACACACATACAAATCCTGATTTGCGGCATATTAGAAATAATAAGAGTACTAATATTAGACGCAATGGGAATTGCATAAAACGAGAATTATGCTAAAAGACTATGAATTAAATTTAACATACCAGATGACAACCGCTTATAACTGAAGAGTCTTACAAAAGACTATTTTTATCGATTACTAAGCAGAAACAACAAAAATAAACAAAAAAGCACAAGAACATGGTGAAAGACAGGTAATAAACAACGCAAAACAGCTGACGACAATGACAGTTCTCATTTAAGTTTTTGTTTTTTAATAATTACAAGTTCTTATTTAGTCTGAATGGAATAAAAATAGAGTCGACAATGAAGGAATATAATTTTGATATAAAATTCATAAGTAACCAACTTCAGACGTGTCAGTTACTTTGATCACGGTGTATCTCAACCAGAATGTGAGGGCCGTTTGACACGGTGGTAAATTTGACGTCAAAATTGACTATAATTTCGTCATTGAGATTTGATATCGTTGCATACAGCAGATTTGACGTCAAAACTGCATTTAAAAATTTGACAAAGAATTATTTAGAACATGTTTCTACACGCAGAATTAATACGATTTTTAAAACATGTTCTAAATATTCCCTTGTCAAATTTTTAAATGCAGTTTTGACGTCAAATGTGCTGTGTGCAACGATGTCAAATTTCAATGACGAAATTGTAATCAATTTTGACGTCAAATTTCCGTGTCAAACGGCCCTAAGAACTACGCGCACAGTCACAAGTATTGTGACAGCTTGTTCGAGTCAAGACAGGTTATGTTCAGCGTACAGCTAAATTGCGAATTATGATGTAGTTTCATTGTATACTTTCGGAATCTAAAAATTTAGAAACGTGTTGCAAAGATACGCATGATCTTCCTTAATAACAATAATTATAGAAATTTCAAACGATTCATAAAAATAAATTATTTCTAATAATTTCGCCATGCAAAAGGTTAACAAACTCAATTTCCTTAAGTACCTAGTACTGCACCCTTTTATACTATCGTTCTTTTCAGATGTTTGTTTTTCTCAATCGAAGTAGAGTAGTTGTTTTGCAATTACCCATCAATTTATTATTTATAAACAATTTGTCAGAATAAATCCATGAACCAATGAAATACTAAATGACATGTAATCAAGTAACTTTTTTTTAAATAGTGAGCTATTCTGGTCTTCATACAATCATACCACACAATACATACACTAATATCTGATTGAATAACTATTGATTTTGATGACGTCATCCATGACGTGTCGGTAACAATTGAAAGTATGATGTTCAAAACATTACACGATATTTCTTTTTTTTGACATTCCAGAGATCTCTTCTATTACCGCTTGACACGCAAAGGTGTGAATACACGAAAGTAAAATTGTATATAATTTTTTAAAACTCATTTTGTTCTCATATTTAAAATTGAATCCACACAAAAAAAAAACTCTTGTTAATAATTTAATACTGAAAATGAGTTTGAAATTACATCTTTTGAATTATTATTAAAGAAACCAAGATAAGGTTACAAAACAGATTTGTTTAAATTATTTTTGTTTGCCACGACATCCACTACAGAGTACATTGGACTCGTATGTATGTGCGTGTGCAGATAGCAAATTCCATCATGCAATGTACGAGTGAGCATTACTTGAGCTGTAAACAAATTACTAATTTATAAGAAGATAAAATTATATCATGAAACCTTACACTTTAAGGAAACGTTGTTTTGTTATCATAAAAAAAGACATCGTCAACAAGATGTATTGAATGCAGACGTTTTCATTTTAAAATACGACGCGATAGGGATTTATTTTAGTACACTGCGATTAGAAAGGAATTCGACCCCAGATGTCTTTGAAATTTACTGATAACTACGGAAAAGACGCTACAAGCCTATAGACTGATAGTGATATAAATGTTATGGGTGCTGGTGCTGACGTTCTCAAGAGAGAGATATAACTGCTTAACGTCGAAGACGAGACCGAGTGACCGAGACCAAGGACCGTTCTTCGTAACGGTGTCCCGTCCTGCAGACCCCAAGAAATCCGCTTCACCTTTTGCACTGACTCTTTGACAACATAACCTAAAACTCAAATCCGCAAACATCTGTTACGTAAGGTTTAAATTAATCCTTTTTCTCTATCATGTTTTATTATACACGAAGACGTAATTTTATTAATAAAATTACGACACGGCTTGCTATTTAAAATGCGACGTAAATTACTATTCAGTTAACCGCAAATTAATCACAAGATATTTCTAGTAAATAAGTACGACGAAAAAACAGAATTCCTGTAAAAAGTTGATAAATTTTTAAAATAATAAAATTATCGTTCTTCGTGGGTTTCTTCGATATGTAATCCGCTTCCTTCCCGTTTTTTTGAGTTCAATTTGATACGGATTTCTTCTAGAAGATATGGAATGCACAATAATAACCTACTAAAACGAGAAATAAAAAGGAAGTAAATGCACAGCAAAAAATGCAACAGCGTAATGGAAAACACCATCTGCACTTGTAACTGCCATTAGTACTGTCAGCAGCGATAATTTTTTCTACAAAAACACGTAGATTAGCTTGTTAGTTGTTTGTACACACTATTCCGCAAAATTAATTGTTTTTACTAATACTTTTATGGCTTTTTAATAGTATTTACAACATGTTTTATTATAAAAACACTGGCGACCCTTTTAAAGCTTTGCTTCTGATTTATTGAAGACGTTGACCCGGAGATTTCTAAAATAATAAGATACCTTATAGTAATGACAGTCTTACAGAATGCTTTACCTCAATATCGAACGTGGTTCCTAGAATACTGAAAAAAAAATTAAATTTGATTGCTTTGTTTTGGTTTTATTCGAAAATCAGAGGCATCCCACGAAAAAACACCAGCAAATAGGGCCAGCTTCAAAAATTAGTGCGTCCCGAGACAACTTCAGGTTTTTGGGCTCTTGCACTTTACACCAATCAATAATAAAAATCTTGCTAAGGTAACAGTGATTGTTAATAAAAAAAAATTCCATCTCATACTCATAAGTCAAACCAAACCAAAAAACCTTGATCACTTTCAACAGCTCAACGTGGAGGCCTTAATATACAGATACCAAATCTCTAAATATCTGAAGACATGGTATTGCCTATTCAAACCTAACCTGGAACCAAATCTGGATAGACATTGTTTTACAGATATGTAATGGGTTTTCTTTCGGTGATGGAAAATATACAGACGAATTCTTCGTTTTTGTCGGAATTACTGAATCTAAATATGCATAATAAATAATAAAAATTAAGATGAGTCTTGTTTGAAGGTCTGTTGATATTATCTGAGCTGGAAAGCTTCCAATTACGTTTTATTCGAACTATCAAAAATAAAAAAAGGATGATGAATATTGAGCAAATCAAAACGCATGCCCAATTTAGAGTTAGTTTACCCAATATGAAGAATATTGAAAATGTATCAAAAATTCCTCTTCTCGTTTCCCTTCCAAATGGTTGATAAGAAGGAAAAGTCGTTTTCAACAGTCACGAGAAATTGTTCAAATTGTTCTTTGGCGAGAGAAACCGTCTCAAGAGCAAGAAAACAGAGATGATGCTTTATCTTTCTACACAAAACATCGCTTTGAAAGCTAACACAGGAATACCACCAGCCAATACTTGAAGCAGGTTGTTCACAACACAGGAAAAACTAATCAAAGGGGTGGCGTCTTGATTGAGCCCTAGAATGACCTTCAATATCTGTTTTTGAACTCCAAGCAACCACAGAAAACAAGTTCTTAAAGTTTGCTATAAAGGTGGCTCACCTGGTACGGAGACAAATCGTCTTGGTCCGTATGTCCTTGGGACAATGGCAATGTTCTTTATAAAGTGAAGAAAAATCTTTGAAACAAGAAATACTGCTTTATGGTTGAAACCAAGGGAATTTACAATTTTACGCCATCATCATCAATATCACCTTTATCATCATGTTGACTGTCAATACATTGACTTTAGGAACTATTTCAAATTCCTGTTCAGCCCAATGGTTAGGTTGTGAATGGAGCTAAATGCTGCGGTTAGGTGGGGTAAAATCTGCTAGCAATTGTCCGAAGGTGTGGTGGTACTGGAGCTGGAGATGCGGCAATGGAGACAATTGAATCTTCTGAGAGCGGTTGGTGTTGCATGGTGCAAAATTGAAACGGCAATTCAAAATTGGAGTTATTTTAAGAAAAACTGAGTTATAAGTTGATGGTATTAATGATGAACAGTTCGCGATTATGGATTATTGAGGTTTGACTTGATGTTTTTTTGTTGATGGTTTTGTTCTTGAATAATCTTATTGGATGTAGATAATGGTTGTTGATGGTAAAACACAGTTTTGTCCAGAATCACAATCCCAGCATTCTACGTTCCAGGGAGTGTAAAACCGCCGGCACAAGGGAACAATTTAGGCAGAGTATTCGCAGCCTACGAAAAGGGTTCTAAATCTCAGGAATGCAGATCGGTTTGGATGGGGTTGAGAAATGACTGTAGTCGAGCCCGTGTCAAAAACACAGAGCATCAACTGATGGAGTGCAATCCGAGATCTTTTCTTTCGCCTTTTAAACAAGTCGTTTGTCTTTTCTTTAACGCTTTCTGCACCCCCATATCTGTGCAACCTGTGTGCAACTTGTTTAGATCAAACTGGGTCTATTTAACTTAATAATTATTCTCTTAGAAAAAAATGTTTATAAAATAGTAGAAAAAATACAAAAAGTTCCTTTAATTAATGCAATGATTTACGAGAAAGAAGGCTGTCTTAGTAACAAATAATGTGGCATACATGAGAGAGATCATCAATCTAAATTTTCCATTAAATATACTTTCGAAACGATAATTTTTATCTTATGTCAAGTACCTCTAGCAAACTGAATTTTGTTATACATAGACAAACCCTACGATAATCAAAAACATTTTCATGTAATTTCCGGTCATCAGTTATTGTTTTGGTAAGTTATATATACGCACCTTTAAGAATGGCTGCCAGGAAAGTTTTGCTGTTGATACCAGGGTCAGGCGTTTTAAGCACAGTCTAACGATGCTACTCGTTAAGGGGTTGCCAGTCACTTGGTATTTCAAGATTCCTCAATCATTTTGATTTTGCAGTTCAATGGGGATCTGTTTTGGAGTCCGGACCAGCCAAGCCTGGTTTGGAATCCAAGAGGGCGCAAAAGCAATCTTGGCTTAAGAGTGCTGACATGCTCTAGCTGGGTCCTGGTTGATATAATGCTCGTTTTTCTAAAAGGAGGAAGCCCAAAGCTCAAAAAAAAAAACTTAAAATGGTATAAGAAAGTTAGTGTCAAGTTCAAGCAGGGAATATCCTTAATTGGGGTAACAAAGGTAAAACAAAAATAGAAACGTTGCGTTGATGTGGAAATTTCTGCAGTAACTTTCAGTTGGTGAGTTAGAAATTGTTTCTGAGACAATACGCACTTTCTTATAGCCACCCAAAGAAATAAATCAAATCAAAAGTAAAGATCTTACTAAAACCAGGATCCTACGACGAGTACGCCTGGACTTAGCTTGCAGATTGTAGTGCTTTGGCAAAGTCGAAACATAACGTTCTTCAGTGTATTTGTTCAAATAGGGCCAAGCCTGTATCTTTTTTAATATCTAGAAAATGTCAAATCTTGATGTATTCTCTGAATAGCAAATATTACTTGTCCAGTCTTTTCCGCGACTTTTCAAGTCTGGGAATTATTTGCGTGGGCGTTTTTCAAGCAACAAGTTTATGTTCTATGATTGGCAATGCACAGCGTCTTAGAAGTTATTTCTCGATATGCCTAATGGATTTGACTCCTCTAGATTTTCTGGAATAATAGCCTGAACTCGTTGTCTGATACATTCCCAGATAAAGAATTCTAGAATTGATAAGCTCGGTAACCTAGTTGGCCAAAGAATACAGCCACCATTTGTTATCCAGGTACTTTTCTAAATTTGAAATTTAAGATGTTCCTAACATTTCTTCCTTTATGAGGAAGAGCTCCACCTTGTCGAAACCATAATTCACGTCTAATCGTCAGTAGCATATCTTTTAGGTAAACGCAAATTTTCCAATGTCTAGTGTGTTTTGTTGTTATACGATTGTATTAACCTTCTTCGATAAATTCTTGTTTATTTCGGAATTTTTGTTATGTAAAACTATGATATATCTACATATCCAGAAAGAGGAAAAAATTCTCTATTCAATAGAGGAACAAAAAAATGTATCATACCATTTAAGAAAGAAAAATTGACTACCGTCCTCTAGTGGGAAAACAAAACATCAAAATTCACATTTACGGTCTAGTTGGCTGATTTGTGTCATTCATCTTTCATTTAGGGTTTCTTGCTCTATCGTGGATATTAACAAAGATACAGGCTTGGTCCTGTTTGCGCAAACAGTTTGTTAAAGACTGAACGCAGGTTTTGCTGTGGTTTGATACACGCAGTCTGTGCTATGATTTATTATACCTCATTGTTTCTAAAGTTTCTGTTACAGGCTGAGATACAAATTAAAATTGAATTCTAAGCCAACAACTGCTTTTGCAAATTAGCATCTTTTTGTAGCTAGACAAATCATTGAGCCTACAAAAGTAATCAACAGTATGACAGGTCAACGACAACCAAGTATCGCGATTGCATATTTGTATCAAGTATTGCACACTGCAAGAGTTTAAGATTTTAATGATTTCACTTGCCCAACGACTCTTTTTGAGTCTAGTGAGGAGTTGTACTACAAAATTCGCACAGAACAAATAAATTCAACAGAAACTATAACCAAGATTTTCAATTTTGAGCCACCATTTCTTCATAATCTATTGCCTAATTTCTTAAAGTGTTGATTAGAAACATTCTAATGTTTGGTTTTTTTAAAGAAAATTTCCACATATGTAGAAAGTTATATTTTTCAAAAGTTTTGTATTTGTACTCTCAAATCATTTCTTTAGAAATTAAAGAAAATCTTGCTTGTGTTGTGCAGAAAAATTAGCAAATGATGAAAAGATAAGACAATCCTATTATTGCCGTAAATAACCGTCCATAAAATCTCAGTCTCTTCAGAATCCGCCAATTTCACTCAAAGATAAGCACTGTGCGATCAATGTCCCCTTCAGTAGCTTTTGTTTCTGTGAGTACTGTGATGGGAGTATTTTGAGCCAATGCAGAGACAGTAGTCATGGGAATGGACTATTTTTTCTGCAAAACTATGTATTGATTGTCTAATACTTCTGTCCAACTAAACTGAGCACGTGAAAGGAAAGGAAAAATAAGTTTTCAAACTAGTCAATCAAACTAAATGTCAATTAAGGACGTCAGTAGCCCCAAAAACAAATTCGAACTACATTAAAAGTAAAAATAAAATAAAGGTAAGAAACAAAATTAATTAATTAATTACAGTTCATGATCATCATAACGACTAATTAGAAACCCTCATTACTCCTTAAGAGACCAATAAACAATGTGGGTTGTGGTTATGTACAAAATTATGTTAAATTACCATGTCCTCAATTCAACAACGCTCTGTATATAGTAGAAGATACAAAGTTATATTTATGTATAGAAAATTACAGTTCTTTGGAGGTAAGTAAATTATAACATTATTTCCTTTTATGTTTTTCTGTTTGCTGACGTACTTAATTACCGTCTTTTGTTTCTGATATTTTCGAATTTAACAACCTGAACCGAATAATGTTATTACTTATTAAAGAGAAGACGCATTATTTGCAAAACGTATTATTAAAATTGTTAACAACCATATTAAATAACAGAATTACTAAAAATTAAAACATGAATATCTCATCAATCTTTTTATTAAGACATTAAATTAAATTAAAGATTAATTACAAGTATAATTATTAAACTTGGGAATTTATACTACTAATAATATAAATCGTAAAAAGCAGAGGTAGGTATTAATTTTAAATCTAAAAAAAAACATGAATCTAAAAACTTAATTATGGTTATTGAAGAGCGTATGTTATTTCAATTAGCAATGTATTGCAAACCAACTCAACACAAGAGAATACCAGTCATTTAACCTTTTGCAGGTATGAGAATCAAAAAAGTCTGGTCTGGGTACAAAAACCTTACAGAGTTTCATTATTTATTATTAGTATATATTTAGTATTATAAAATTTCAAATGTTTTTTCTTAAAACTTCCAAAACGAATGCTAAAATAATAAATAAAAAAAGTCTAAATTATTATTTTGAAAATATCAGTAACCACTCTGTATATCTGATATTTATTTACAGTCAATAGAAAGCGTAATAATGAGTTAGCAGCAAATTAATCAGATAGGATACCTACATTCTTGAAGTGCAGTTTTTGTAGTGTAAACAAGGATTTTGTGTGTAACATATTTTTTCACGGTTTGTTATTCTTTTATCTGTTGATTAGCCCATAAGTAGATCTTCATTATCATTTTACATGGTGTA
>VTPC01005341.1:7928-56419 GCA_011009095.1 Ignelater luminosus | reverse complement strand
CGTAGTCAATGACGTTAACTGATAAAAAAAATTGTATACTTCGCTAGATAACAGTATTGCAATTTAAATGATATTTTAGATAACAAATACCTTCCAAATCTTTTTAAATAAAGCATTTTTTAGTTGTTATGCCAATTTCCTTTAATTTTTACTATTTAATGAGTCCACTATTTTACACACTCCCTTTGTTTTTTGTATTATACAGAAAAATTCAATCAGTGCATGAAGAAGAGAATCTATTTAACAAAAGCGCATTGCTAGTACACAATTACATGATTAATGTCTTAATTCTAGTTATTTCTATTTAATAGATTTTCAAAAACAAATGAATAATCGTGTATATATAATCTTATAACAAGTGATCATTAAATTACAGAGTCCAGTAGGCTGTGTAATTTTTTCGTAGGGCATAACAGACACAACACATAACCTATAAACTGATGTTTTCTAATTGTTTACAATGCAAACTAGAATGAATGAAAGAATATTCTCTGCCATTCTGTGTTTATCCTTTTCAAGGTTCTGAATCATCTATGTCACAAAAAATATGAAAATAGGAACAAATTTCAAAATTATGAACTTTTTTGAAGAACCCAAATTTGTATTTTTCTTTGTAACTTTTTTGCTATAAACGTTTTTTAAATTTTGGTATCAAAGATGCACTGTTTAGAAAAACGTATTGCTTTAATCACTAATTGTAGTTTTAACGTCCTTAAGACACATACAGTAAAACCTCTTCCAATGAATACCTCTACATAAAAGACATCTCTGTATTAAGGACACTCTTCTAAGTTTCAAATCCATTAGTTTTTATCTCTTCATAACAAACATCTCTGATTAATGACATTTTATTTTTGCCACAGATATTGTCCATTATAAAGAGGTTTCGCAGTATTGTCAACATCATTATGACGTCATTTTAATGCTGACAGTGTTAATCAGTTAAACCAATTTTCAAATCTTTTACAAAAAGAACCAAAATATAATTGAAACAGTAAGAAATATATAAAATAAGTAAATGGATCTGTCACAGTATGTTGTCTACCGTTCTTAACAATGTTCTGATCAGAGAATTCTGAATTCACATCTACATTCTACTATTCACGATTGAATAATCTTATCTTCGCAACATAGTTGTGAACGTTTTATGAAACTGTATAGATATTGACTTTTTTTTTGTTAACTACATTTATATTTACAATAACAGACGAATGACAATATAGAAAGTCGACTGCTGTATTAATGCACTGTTGTAATTTTCCAAATTTAGGCAAGCAGTAGCCCCAATGAAAAGCTTATATGGGCCAATTTACATTCGGTGTACGATGCCCATCGCTGGTAATAGAATGCGTTTGTGGATTGGTATGTCAAATATTCGCCTTACCCCTGAAGTTTAGTTTTACTACAATATGCTTATGCCCAAGGCATTAGATTTAAAAACCGGTTTTTGAATTTTACAAACTTGTCAAAAAAACGATTTTTAAAAATCGACAAACTCTAGTTGCATGTTGTTTATGTCTTCTCTACCTACAAGATCGCATCAACAATGACGTTAACCATACATTATCTTGACGTATAAATGACATGATTTTGCTACCTGGGAACAAAAAGTTATTGTATCACATTTAACAGACAAGAGTCCAAACCCTGCATTTTTCTTTATTTCTCTTCATCATGGAGATATTTGGTTTTAGAAAAATTCGACAAATTGTTTTCAGCAAATATCTACAGAGCCATGGATTAGTTTAAATAAGCAAAAACAGATTTCCAATTTACCATCTCTATACAGTGTGTCCAAGATAAGAATGCACAGCATGGGGATCTTGGAAACGATAAGAGATACAGCATCAGTTAAATGAGATTGAAAGTTGGCTATTTATAGGACCTTTTTGTTGGCGTTTGCAAAATCTAGATATCTTGGATAGTTTCAGAGATATTTAAAAAACAGTAGATTTCTCGATTTTCGTTATTGTTTTTCCTTTCCTTTATTTGAAGAGACATCGGAAAACTAAAACCACTTTTCCATTGCCACTGTTTGTTCTCTATTAAAATACGCTAACAAAATTCCTGTACAACGTTTCGGTTTCGAGTAACCATCATCAACCTCATTTTTTTAAATAGGCGGAAAAACAATTGAAAATTGTTTTGGATAGCTCTTGTTGTCACGATTCTAATGATGTAAACATGATAGTGTTATTGTGAGAAGCAGTGGCAATGGAAAAGTGGTTTTAAATTCTGTTTCTGTTGTCATTTGTGATATTTTGTTTTAAGACGCTCAGTTTCCCTGAAATAGGAGGGCCATGATTTAACAGTTTTTTTGAGAATTTTTGCGAACTACCCTATAAACTGCAAAGAAAGGTTGTTTTTCTTCTTGTTATCAATTTCCTGAGAAAAATCAATGCTTACTCATTTTTATTATCACTGATGAAACTCAGACTTCTTCTCTTTCAAATAAGCGCATTGCTTTCATTATTAGTGCAAGAGATCCATTTAACAATGTAACGTTCACTTTGTGCTTCCGCTACATGTGTTGCATTAAATTGGTACTGTTGATGTGTTCTTGTATTGTTTTTTGTAGTTCTCTCGTTGAAGAGGTTTTGAAATAGTTGTGTATAATTGTTTCCGAGGTCGAGTTTATTTTCTCATTGCAGGATTATGGTATTTGAACAGCTGTTTGTGGGCATTTCTGTTTGAAATGGGTTTAATCTTAAGATCTGGTTAGTACATTTGGATAGGATTATGTCATCAGAATAGGGTTATGTCATCAGAATAGGATTATGTCATCAGAGTAGGGTTATAGTTTTTTTAATTAAAACATCTTAAAGATTTTGATTAATTATTTCCCCTGCACCTTTGCATGTGAAATAAATAAGTGGTCAGGTGTTGAGGTTGATGCTAGTTAACATCATCTTCCTAATTTTTTTGATGACTGATTTCTTAGATTGAATTCTAACAGAGATTTTTTTAACTTATGTATTTGAATTTTTGTGGTTTTTTTTAGAAAAAGGAAGGATTTGTTTCTCTTTTCCAATATATGTATGAATTATTTTCTTTCTGTTTTATTATATGTATAATCTCCTTATCCTTGCTCAAGGCCACCCACTGAGATTTAGCCGGCCTAAGATCAAGCGCCTTAGAGCTGTTTGACACTATGCTAAATTTTCTAAAAAATTTTGTACAAATTGTACAAAATGCGCAGCATAATGTCAAACAGTTCTTAGTTAAACTAGAGTTCAATTGTTGTAACGCAAGGTTATATTACAACAAATGAAAGTCAACACTATTTTTAGTTTGATAGATTGTTCTAAAAAAATTTTCCAATTTCCATTTTGCAATCTAGAAGTTGATTTATACTGAGATTCTAAATTTCAGCCTAATAGCTTTAATATTTTCTGAATAATCGCCTGTATACTGTTAAATGGAACACCCTATAAAGAGCACACCTAAAGAATTAACGGCAAAAAAAAAGAGTGGTAACAAATGGTACTATATTGTTCAGATTCCAAGATAAGACTTCAACAGGTGACTCAAAATGCAAAGTATGAACTACAAAAAATTGCAGGGTGCGATTTATAAACAAAAAAGGTTAATACATCACATATTTAACATTGATGACATCAAAATTCTGTTAATAATACTACAAAAATGTAAAAAGAAGTTTTAAAATAAATTTAAAGTTTCAGTCTTTTTAGAAACAAAATATTTCTGAGAAAATTAATTTATTCTGCACTTTCTATACGCACTGTATATTTCAAGATATTTAACTTTGTGGAATTTTAATTACTTATTACATTACTAATTACCTAAAGTAAAACGTTATTGACTTGAATAATAAACTTATAATACAAAATAGTTATAGGTAGGCAAAATAAATCTGTAAACGGTTACTAGGTAGACATATCAAATATCTTTATAACGTTCACGTTAAATTTTCCAATAACTAATAGGTAATTATCAAATAGAATGTATGCAACAACAAATATGAAAGACAAAGTTGTCAAACAAGTTTATAAGATGAGATCTGAAAGTGAAAGTTTTATATCTAATAATCTATCCATACATATGAATGAAGTGGAAGTTAAGGCATTTCAATTTCATACTTCCTATTGTGATTTGTTATGTAAATACTATACATCACTATTACTACTAAAGAGATATTTTCTAATTCCCTTTTAATCACCATTTAATGCACATTTAAATTCCCATCGGGCAATAAGAGATAGTAAAATAGAATTACTGATAAAACTCACAAAAAGAAGTCAAAATATAATTTTTAAATTTCTCTATTTCCGTTAAATAAATGAAAACTTTGTGCAGTAATTGTTTTTGTTCATCACTAACCTTGAAAATAATAAAAACTGGGAATGCAAATTAAAGTTCCAGTTAATACTATTTATATAGATGATCATAATTGAATTTAACATAAAGAAATTATTACCTGTTGGCAAGTCAAAAAGAGGGCGGCCCAGACAAAAAACCCTGCAATTCCTTTGGCCAGTGTTGTTTGAAGAAATATCGGCTCCGACGGAGCAGAAGTATGTACAGGTGTTGTACCGTCTGTTGAAACTGCCGCAGTATTATTTGCTACCATACTAGCGGCTGCTAATGTCAAAGTGGTAGCTGTTGATGAAGAAGTCATGCTAAAACTGAAAGAAACAATTATAACTTAATTACAAGCCCTATAGCAGTTTATAAAGTGAAATAGTTTTACGTTGTTATGAGCATCATATGATATATTTCAATTAAACCTAACAACAGCAATTAAACAGCAGCTTAATTAATATAGTGGGCATAAATTAAACTTTGTCACACACAATATTTATAAAGAAAATCATTGGTTTGCACAGAGATATGACAATTGATTAGTATTCAGATTTGTTTTAGATAGAACGCAGGTGATTTCAGATAACACAGTTTACTTAGTTTTTACTTATTCATCATTAAGTATTAATTTCTATTGTGGTACATCAACACAATCTAATAAAACGGTATTTTGTTTTTATACAGCCCACAAAAATTTCTTGTGATAATACAATGACCTAACTGCATGTGAATATTTTCCCATCCCACATAGTCTTTCAAGAACAGATTAGCAATTCTCTACATACGAAAACATATTAAATTAATTGTAGGAAAACCTAAAATTGAACAGATCACTTTAATAATGACGCAACCTTGGGGAATTCAAAATTATTATTATTTTTAAAGGCCACTTGCCCAAGGTTTTTTTTTAGCATATGTCACTCACCTATTTTGTAGTTAGGCAAATCCGAATAATTTAATTCTTTAAACTTTATACACAACCAAAACACTACACGTTAACAAAATTCAACTTTAACCTGATTGTACAAACATTTTAATTTTTTAAAACCCTAATAAAGGGCAAAACACCATTTAAAAACTGTTAATGATCAACGATTGACACACAACTACCATGTTTTGTGCCCACTTACTTATTGCGCATGCGAAATTGGCGAAGAACTGTCAATAACTGTCATTCTTTTTATCATGTTGTGAATTAAGAAGACGATAGCCAACTGCAATTAATAACCATTTTTATAATAAAAATGGGAATAAATAAATAATTAAAAAAAGGAATTAATAAAGATTTGTTTGCCTGTTATTTAAAGTTAATTTAGAAATTAAAAAAATTAAACTATTTGTGGTTACAATTTGACAATTGTTTTGTTGTTTTGACATTGTTTATACGGAACATCTGATCATGGCCCTCTTAAATTTGGGAGACGATCCTTGGTAAATAATATTTTGAAGATGAACTTGCACAGCAATAAACTTAAATAATGACTGTTTCACAGGCTGATAGAGTTTGAATCATGCGAGAAGTTACATCGGGATATAATGGAAATGCTTTCTTTACGGCAAAGAGAACCACGATCTACTGAAAAGTATGCCCAAATTTCAGCAACTATACGTTCACGTTTAAAACAGTATCATCTTGAAGTTAATCAACTTAAACAGAAAATAGATCAAGCAACTAGAACACGTGCAATGTATCCTTTTCTTCATTTTTAAGTCTTGCAGTTTTCTATTCTGCTTATAAGTTTGTACATTGTTTTGTGTTTATTCTATGGCGATACAGGAAGTGACTTCTTGATTTTCTTCGAAAGTAAATGAGATAGAATCCATTATTTGTTTAATCTTTTTGTATTAATCCTTAATAATCTTTAAAGAACCTTTGAAGAAACTGAACGGCGTACCAGGCAAATAGAAATACTTCAGTCAAAAGCAGTCAACATGCAAAAAATGTTTGATGAACATAATACTGGTGTAACTCGTGATAGATCCCAATTATTAGGCCCTACAGGGGTATCCAGTTGGGTTTCAGATGATGATGAACTTGTTGGAGGGGAGGCAAGTCAATATACTGTTGAGCAGTTGCGTGACCAACAGAAACAAATGCTTAGAAGTATTTATATATTTTTATACAGAAAATCTGAACTCTACATAAAATGACTGTTTTTAGATCAAGATGAAGGTCTTGAGAATCTATCTAAGATTATATCTAGACAAAAGAATATTGCCCAGACAATCAGTAGTGAGGTTGATCTACAGAATGGTAACAAATGATATATAAGATTACAATATTGAATTCTAATTATCATAATAATTATTATTTTAGAAATTATTGATGATTTAGGCGATCATATTGATAGAACCGATGCTAGAGTTGTCAGTGAAACACGTACTATTGGAACTATCGATCGCAAAGACAAAACGTGCATTTATTGGGTGATAATAATATTGCTTTTTATAAGTATAATTACTGTTGTAGCCATTTAAGATGATTTTTTTAAATATACATAAATAATTTTATACCAAATATAATATTATGTAATTTCTGTTAAATTTTAAAATTTTAAATAAAAAAAACATTTCCAAATATATGAGGAATACATGATCAAAGTTGTCAATGAAATATTTATGTAATGAGTGTCACAGTTTTCAGGTTGATTTCTAAGGTGTTGGGCTGTTACCAAGCAACATGCTTTAAAAAACTGATAAAATTTTTTTGTAATTATCAATGCATATTTTAATGTGACATTCATTTTTGTTCATATTTCTCTAATTTTATGGTAAATTTTAGTAACTTGTCAATTTAAATAAAATTTACATTCCTTCAGAAAACAGGTAGGCTGCTGTACTAGTTCTAATCTGCTAGGATTTTCCTTGAATTTTATTTATGGTTCTACGTAATTCCTTAAATTATTTAAGAAAGAAGTCACTTTGAACTTGAGTATTTCTGGTTATTCCATTATCTTCTTTTAGTCACGAAGAATAGGAGGTGAAAAGACAATTTTTTGTTTGTATAACATTTTTAAACTATGAAATAGTAACATTGTTAAAAAGTTTCTTCTTAAGTATTCACCAGAATCTGTCCCTACCTAGAGCTTGCTTTAGATGGTGATGGTGTTTTCTGGAAATCCTATAGCCAAGTGGTAAGTTTTTAAAAATATTTCAATTATTAAAAATCAGATTCCTAATTTTTATGCTTTTAATATATTTAGTAAACATCAACATTCTTCTAAATGTTCATGAATTACAGTAAAAGGAATTATTTGGTGCCAAGTCTTTTCTGCGTTTTTATGTTTATATTTCAACTTTGTGGTTACTTAGAAATCACTTTTAAATTTCTAGTGTACTTATAAAAGTTGATTTTTTTTATCTTGTTTTATATTATCTATTTCACGTAAAGAGATACATGCGTCACTTGTGTGATCCAGATGCTTCAAATCAATAAATGGCCCAACTGAAAACTTTCACGCGTCTTATTTTAGCGGCAGTAGATTGGCAGACAAACAATAACTGAAAACAATTTTTAAAAAGTACATATAAATTCATTAGAATTAACTTATTAATCATACTACTTACTTTAAAACTAATAAACGAAAATTTGTTTAATTATAATTCTTCAAAGAACTGTTTTTGTTGTTTAAATGTAAACGTCAATTTGAAAATTCAAATACGTTTGACATTTTCGAAACATAGCTCAAATCTACGTGCAATCACGTCTACTGTTTCTTGTATTATCCTTGTCATACACCTTCTATTTAAATGGAATGCTAACGGTTCAATATACAGGGTGTTTCATTAATAATTGGAAATATTTTAACTGTAGAATCCTGAGCTCAAAATATTAAGATTTAACCCAAATCACTTAGATAAAATGTGGTTCCTTACTGAGTTACAGGGTGTTTTATTTAAAAATTTAAAAACTATTTGTACCCAGTACTTTAAAACTATTTGGCGTATCCTTGTCATACTTGGCAGGAAATGTAGGTACTGTACACCCTACTAAATTATGTTAAATAATCGTTTCTGGCTACTACCAGAGGCGTACGATAGAGGCAAGTGAATGGTTGACTCTTCCCAAATTCTACGCCACTGGCGAAATTGCCATTTTAGCACAATTTTTTGATTCTCCAATACTTTCTATGTAAATAACATACTCTTCATTCATAGCGATATAGTCATTATTTTTCGAGATATTTAAAGTTGAAAATGAAGCGGCACAGTTATTTTGATTTTAATGTGTATTAATTATGTCGGTGTTTTTGGGTCATAGGATTGCATTTATTATGCAAATGAAACTTTAATCCCTATTAGCAGAAAAACATAATGTTATTTATTGAAATTTCTTGAAACGAATAAATGCATTCAACATTTAAAAACAAATTGTGGTTCTGAAAAGAACCATTTTGTTATAAAACACCCTGTAACTCAGAAAGGAGCCACAGTTTATCTAAGCAATTTGGGTTAAATCTTAATATTTTGAGCGCAGGATTCTACAGTTAAAATATTTCCAATTATTAATGAAACAGTCTGTATATGCCTCTTTTTTTCAACATACACTTCAAATAGGTGCCTGTTGTCTTTGATTAAAAATAAATCTGTGATGCATGGATCTCTTTACGTGAAATAGATATTAGCATAATTGAATTTTCTTTCTACAAAGTTGACTTTTTACTTAAATCATGTATATTTGTATACTTTAGCCTTCTTTGTTAGAAAATAATTTTTATTTATAATTCATTCTTTTTCTGTATGTTACTAAATTAAGTTGGAGATAAACCTTATTTTTAAGCTCTTTCTTTATTACGCATATTTTACATAAATTGTTGCATATTTTGGACATCTTGTTTCATATTTTGCAGAATTCCTACATATTACACGCGGAATTTTTTTGCATATAAATCCGAGTTTTACGGTTTTACTGATAATGATCAAGTGAACCAAAAAGTCTAAAAAATGTGTTGCTCACTTCCCTTCCTTCATTTAACTGAAACTGATGCACCTTTGTTAGAACATACTTGAAAGATATCAACTCACCCTTTTGTTGCATGGTTTATTGTTATCATTCTTTAAACAATTGAAAGTATAAATAAATATAAGGAAAAATGGATCTCGGATGATGGTTTGAAGAATTCAAGACAATGTAGAAATTTTAAAATATGATATAAAAGATGAAAAAGAAGAAGTCTTAAAAAGATTTTTACAGAATTGAGATTAGATTTTAAAGTGCTATGGCACGCCTTCGGCTGTCCAGTCTTCACATCGTGCAAGCGAACCAAGCTTGCGGCATGGTATGGTATGCACCTCATGTTAAATTTAAATCGACAAAATCTTGTAGATGTATACTTTTCGTCACAAAACTTTGGCTAGTGCCCCTGGCGTCGTACGTCAGAGAAAGCAGTCCACAGGAACAGTTATCGATCGTGTTCCGGTCGGTAGGCACTCATTTTATCAAGCTACCTTCAATTCTATTAAAACAATCGAGTTCTTCCAGTTTTTCAAACCTGACAATCAGGCGTTGGCCGTTGATATCCGATAAAAAAACAATTTTGCAAAAAATTGCCATCACGGCCAACTACTACAATGGTTAGAAAGCGGTCAAAATTGGATTTTTCGAAATACATTGCTGAGAAAACAAATGAAGATCGTCCGAATCCAGCTCATGTTGAGTCATAAACTACCATATTGTTGCCAGTATTTTATCTTATAGGCGCGCCAGTTCCGTCAAAGCGCCAAATAGCGTCATCTGAGATGAAGAAAACGCCATATTAAGCGCCAATTTAAATCTCGGTAAAACTTTCATTTTAAACATTACGTATATTTTCAGTTCGTTTACGAGAGGGCGCCACCGTCGAATACCAGTTCGAATTGCACATATATTAAGATTCCCTGTATAACTTGTATTGTTGAGATGCAATAAAAGTAATAATAGTTATAATATCTTAAAGTCAACAGATCTAGACTTAAACCATTTTTAAGCGTCAACAAGAACTTTTGCGCCAATTTGGCGGAAAATCGCCATTATTGGCAACACTGTAATCACGACAAAAAGGTTCCATTTCGATGGGACGTTTCGTTATTTATTACTGCCTAAATGCGGAGGTGGAGATGAAGAAACAAAGCAAATCAAATTCTACCTGAACCAATTTTGTTTAGAGGCCGGAATTGACGATCGTCATTTGTTTTTCGCCCAAAAACGTTTTCATAGTAAAAAGGTGTGATCTCTTATTTTAATTCGGATAAATTTACTTGAACGGCAACAAACTATTATTAATAATATAAATTGTCCGAATAATCTTTAAATATCTTCAGATAAACACATAGTTGAATGATCCTATAATCGTCATTCGATTATGCCTATCACTATACTACCATTGCTTTTCTGGGAATCTCAAAGAGAACCAGCTTATTTTAAGTTTCTTTTTCCAAAAAACTTTAAAAATATTATAACTGGAACTTTCAAATCAAGGACTAGTGCAAAAGGGAAACCAGCACAATATTAGAATAAAACCGAAAGAGTTTAAAGTCCTCACAAATCTCCTAATTTACAACTGCTTTTGTTCAATTATATTTCAGTTCTACCTGCTCTTCTCGTATCCTTCGGCGTTTGCTGCTTAACTGGTTATCTATTCTTAGGCGTTGCCGCAAAAATGGAAATATTTTCTCACGCTACTAAATACAACCCTTAAGGTCGCAAAAAAACCAAAATACTTGAAGATAAACATAAAAGTAATAATACTTTAATATTGTTAGATATAGGTAATTTATAATTTATTATCAAATGGTGGATCTCCAGTATCAGTATCATTGACTGGCAAGCCACTATGTGTGGACAAAATGTTAATGGCAAATCACTCAGTAGTACTTGTATAATAGACTAACATCAACATCACTTAATTAAATTCACTGTCTGCTTATTCTTTGTATTAAAAAACAAAAAGGAATCTATGTTTTATAAACAGAAGAAACAGGATAATAAACTGCTACCTACTTAAAAATAATGAAAATATTAAAGCTATGTTTAGAAAATAACCAACAGTAAATTACAAACCTTAGCAGGATTTTACAAAGATATATTCACTTGTTTAACAATGGTTTTGTTTATTTTAAATTAAGATGTTACAGTAATTGCAATTCATATTAGTTATATAATACAATTCATTTGATATTTTTCACTAAAAAAACAATAATAATAAAGGTTGTGACTCATGACAGAATATAATTGCTATTTTATCCGTCCACTTATTTACACTAATTCATCAAGGAAAGGTACACATCGTAAGTTACCAACTGATGCAATTGACAATTTAGAAGATGTTATCTTCTTAAGAGCCTGTAAATGGTAAATTTAATAAAATTGGTCTTATTGTTAATACTGTATTTGATTGTAACTCACATTATTTATATCTGATGAATTAAGTCCACTAATAGCATTAGCTATCTGGCATGCATTTGCTACTGAACCAATTAAAACAGCTTGATTACCTATATCCTCAATGGCAGTGCTACCACTTTCCAATGCATGCAAAACTGCTGCTGTCAATTGTGCTTTACCTTAAAATCAGATATGTTTTAATATTAATCATGTAAATAGCAAATATAAATACCTCTTGCAATGTCTTCATCAGGGATACTGCCACCCTTAAGAATATCAACAACATCTTTAACAACAGTTTTTGCATCACCACAAGGGGTAGAAATAAGAGCTCCAAAAAGTCCAGAATCTGTATAACTAATATTAAGAGCAGTTATAGAGGTAGGTCCCGAACATTTTGAAAGACTTTTAGCTAAAAGTCCACGGTTTTCATCTGCATATTTAATAGAACTTCCGGCACCCAGTGCTCTTTGTAAAACAGCAAAAGATAATGCTTCTTTGGCATTTCTGAAAGAACCGCCTTTGCCTGCAATTGCTATATGGGCCACATCACCACCTTTATCTGACCTACAAAAAAAATATTGCAATTTATGGTTAATTCAATAGGTATTAAGTCTATATTTAATGCAAGACTCAATATTTAATTACCTGATTTCTCCACCCCTATAATCAGCAGGTTCACAATCTGCCTTTCCACCTTCCAACTGTAAACTCTGAGCATATCTAACCAAATCTTGATGATCAACACCAAGACCAACAACAGCTGCACGGTTAGCAACAAAATTTTGTTTAACATAATGCTGCAAGGTTTCCGAAGAAATCTTTCCCAACTGATGTTTAGCAGTGTAAATAGAATTTCCAAGTCCTCTGCTACGATAAGCTGCTTTATGTAAAAGGTCAACAGCACGTAACTATAATATTATATAACATAAATTTTAAAATTTTCAATTTTCAATTATATTCTTACTTGTGGTGGTCGAGTTGCAAGTTCGAGTCGAAGTCGTGGAACATTGTCTGATACTTCCCAAGGCTTAAAGCATTGTCGTGTAGCAACTTCAGTAAGGAATGGAAGTGTTTTTTCAAGTACTGGTCTTGTACCTTCCAAGGTGTATGCAACTACTTCACGGTCAGTAGAACAAGTTAAACTTGAACCAACTTCTTGTATATTACGAGTAATAGCAAATTGAGAAGCATTATGAGTGCTCAAACCGGCACAAATTCGTAAAGTATGGGTTGTACCTAGATTATCTGGGGTTTCATTTCGTGCTCCAGCTCTGTAAAAAATAACAGATTAACTAGGTATGCAATGAAATAATACTAATATTAATTACCTGAATAAGATTGAAACTCTTGAAATTAAAGCTTCATTTTCAGCGGATGCTACAACAACTTTATTCGGGAGCACAGTAGTTTTAATTTCATAATCTGGCTGTCCATTTACAGGAATGCCTTTAGACGCAGGGCAACCAGCAGCAGCAGCATATCCCCGAATCTTAAAATTAATTTGTTTTATTTAAATAGAGTACCTTTTAGTAATACTTTATGATACTTCTTCGTTTCTTAATGCAAAATAATGATTATTTACATAATAATTACCAATTTACTAATGGGGGAGGTTTTACATAACAGGTCGAAAATGGCACGGCACGTATAATGTAAAAAGTTGTGCGAGGTACTTACGGAAATTGCACGTAAGATTGGTGCTTTTGTAATATTAGTGGCCATCATTAGTAAATTCTTAAATTAATTAAATTTATTGAAAGATTAGCAAACCAACCACTTCGGAAAAAATTATGCCATCAAAGTGTCAAAATCATGGCTGCCACAGAAAATTGGCTGCGATCAATTTGATTTTGAATCATCTTAAAAAGTATATACAGCTATGTGCAAAAGTATGGATCCATGTAAACATCTTTAGTATTGGGGCTCATAATATTAACTTACAGAAATGCTTTGTAATGAGTTTGTTTGTATCCGAAATAACTTACAAATACAACGAGTAATAGTCGGATACAGCATCTGATTGGTTCGAGTGTCGCGCTTGTAATAACCGTAATAACTAGCAAAGTTATTAGGACACATAGACAGAGAATATGAACGAAACAAACATTGAAATGAATTTGTAATCAAGAATTAAATAATAGAGATATCGGCGGCATAAATTATGTACACTTCGCTTAAATAACTTACTTTGATTTATTAATTTCTTCAAACATATTGCTCCTCATATTGTACCTGCCCACATTCTTGTAAGAGATAATAAATAGAAACTGCTAATATTTGTAGGTTATATTGGACATAAACATTCAAAGGCAGCTTATGTGAAAGGCGCTTCTAAAGTTAAGAGTTCAGTGTTGGGATTAGTGAAACAAAATTCCGTAGTTCGATTTCGACATGTGCCGAATCGAATACAAACTTTACAATTCGACTTTTGGTTTAACCAAAAATGCTCTCAATTATAATATTTCAAATAGAACACTCTGTACATTCTTACCAAAAAATCGAAATTATAGTCTAAAAACTATGCCCATTTTTTTCTAGAAGGCGATTTACAGTTTGCAATTTCTCTTGCCTATTATGCACAACTGGGCAGAAAAGTAGATTTTGTCTTTATCGCTCTAAGGGGTAAACTTCATTTTTATCACCCTAGGACGTTTCTAATAACATATTAACGCCCAGTTGTTATGAAACTAATTCTTTTTTTCCAATTGTCCATACAATTTTGTATATACTTATATGCCACTGGCGTAAAATCCGCTTATCGTACTAGTGTAATTGGAGGTCTCAGCTTTGCCTTGTCTCACAATCTCTACTTGAGCGTTAAACCTACATTTTACGTCCTTGATACATAAACAATTAAATTTACTGCCCTAGGGTGTATTAACTGATGTGATGCTTTTATTTTTTAATACATCCCAGAGATAGAAATGCAGAAGAGCAATATCTGCAAATGAAGATGACATTTGGATGAAATTAAGCTTTAATTTAAGGACCTACTTCAACCACAATTTCTTTAATTTTCTGTATGTCCATTTTGGAACAACGTAGTTACGTATCACATGTAGTTGTCAATAACTCAAATCTGTTTTGTAAAAGGTAAACACCATTTATCATGTGCTTATTTAATTTTTCTATAAGTCTTTTCTTATTTTTGACTCTACATTATGCCGTAGTCTTAGGGAACACCTTGTATTTGTCATCTTCATATATTTCACTTTAAGGTTATTGACTGAATGCAAAACATTAATGCAAAATGCTCATTAAAGTTGAATTTGTAACCTTAACGACGCCACTATAACTAATGTAATGATATTCAAGTTTCTTTTTAAAAACATTTAAAAGCTATGCAAAAGATAAAAAGACACCTAAGTTTTAAAAAGCACTTTCTCAAAATAGTTTACTTTGCAGCAATTAATCCTACAATTAAGTGCTTATTAAGATCTAAAAATATATAATGATACTGACACACATTTATTATATTTGTTCAATAAATTGGTACTTATTTTTAAAAAGAAAAGTTTTTGAACACTTTGCGTAAGCACAATTCCATTTTTATAATACAATAAAATCTAAATAAATGAAAATCACAATATAATAATAATAATAATTTATATGTGAAATATGAAACACAAAATTCATATTTAAAACTGAAGCTTCAATGTAATTAAAATCTTGAAATAAACCAATATAATGCATTAGATATTATGACTAATTTATTACAAGTTAATTAAACAGAGCTTAATCTAGAAGTTTAATTGCGAGCAGAAAGTACAGTGCTTGTGCCTGGTGCGACAGTAACTTCACCACTTTGTCCTGTTGCTTCTCGTTGTGGACTCTACAAGAAAACAAGAAATTTACAATATTTCAACATATTTATAATAAGAAAAGACACAATAGATTTATGTATATTTTTCGCACAAGAACACCACCAGTGATTCAAAGTTTATTTTAGTTGATGGCTCACAATAGCATTTTTCACATCACTGAAACTTTAATTCAAAAACTGCCAATATAATAAAAATCAAATCATAATTCTTTATGCCCAATTGGTATAAATTTTAATCTTAACAATCTATTACAACACATATATTTTACTAAAAGCACAAAAGATTCTTACCTTTACATGAATTTTATTTTTTAATACCGCAGCTCGTAAGATTAACATCCTAGTTCTCCTTTGATATTCTTTTCCCATTTGCAAGCTCTTTTCAAATGTTGTGCTACGTTGATCGACATCTTTAGCAAATAAAATTTTATTATGCGAATCAATGCGTGCTTGAATCTGTCCATCAAGTATTAGCTGCATGAGCTCATCCTCTAAGGCAGTTACGGTTCTATTGAAAGCTGCAGCCATTTTATGCATGTCAGCTGATACATACGGACTAAAGTACTGTATTAAAGCTCTATTTCTAATTTGGGTGTAAAGTGTATTAACATGAGGAGCAATATACATATCTAGTAAAAGATTATCCTTAATTTCATCAAGTAACTTCAAACAGGATGCATATTTGGATTCGTAAAACTTGAAAATAATATCACGCAATTGTGGTTCCAATTCAAGAAATAGTTTGAAGGAACTGCTGAATATTACATTTTTTTGTAATTCGTGTCTGTCAAAAGTAGCTAAAGCACATAATCCTCCATACATGGCTACATTGCTTGGTGAAAGTAACTCAGGAAAATCACAATGATCCAGATTTGCTTGCAAAAAATGTTTTGCAGCCGATTTATATTTTTTTGTAGCAAGTTCAGCTAAACCTGCTGCACACTTTAATTTAGTTAAAATTACCTGATTTGTGTCTTTACTTGTGGATTCTGTAAAATCAGGAGTGCTTTCGGCTTTTGAAACATAACTTAATACATGTGACCAGTTTTGAAGATAAACTGATACTTTTATAACATTTAGACACATGTTCACAACATGTTTACCACTAGTACAATAATCTCTTGCCCTAGAATAACATTTTAAAGCATTAGACAGATCTCCACAATCGAGATAATGATCACCAAGATCATCATGTCCTCTTCTAATACTTTCTTTAATAGAGTTTGATTTATAGTTCTTTAAGTCATTATCCAATTTCTCTAGTTTTAAAGCAGCTTTCTTTGATCTATTTTCCATCCATGCGCTATCTATTGCTGGTACATCCTGAGACGTTGATTGAGCAGCTACATCCGGTAAGAGAGGCACAGTTGTAACTTCTGCTAGTTTTTGATGTAAGACTTGATAAAGATTTACATTGTATGTTGTCATTACATATGAAATTGCCATCTTTAAAGCTTCTAATCGTAACACTGGACAATGATCTACAATATAGATTAGTCTATATAATTTTGCTAATCCTGAGTAACTATTGGCATAGGCTTCTAAGTCCAATGTAGGATTTTCAACAATATAACTTTCCTCTTCGTTATTTTCATTGTCTTCTGGGGGTGCATCCACCTGCATTGGTTCAACTGCATTCTGCAAATACCGCATTTTTATTTAATAATTTATTATTCTTAGAGGTATTATTTTCGATATTGGAATATATTATAGCCGTACAGCATTTACAAACGATATTTATTGAATATTTTAATGATAAAACTACAGTACAGCAAAAACAACAAATAAAGGGAATTGACAGATGACAATGGCGCAAAAATTTGAAAAGCAGTAATTATTGTTAATACAGCCTACTTAAAGAATTAGTAATTAAAAGTTTTAACAGCAAACAATTACCTCGTAAAGATAATTTTGTATAGGTAGCGGCATTTTTCAATATCTATTTTTAAATTTTATTGGGTTAGCTCGATATATAAATGTTAAATGTCAACGGAAAGGAATCTTCATTCCCTGCCACGATGTTGAGCGAATGTACTGTTCTGAAGTTGTAATTTTATGGATAGTGTAGGTTGTGGGCTGGTGGCGTAGGTCACACACTGCTATATAGTTGTGATATTAAGCCTGCTTGTAACTATACAATTTTTAGTGCCAAAATTGTTACATAAAATTAGGAACTAATTTTTTATTTTACTAGAAATAGGACAGAAACATTTTCTGTTTGCAGCTAAGTTAAATTTGTGTCATATTCTTAGTATGAAAAGATTACAAAATTTAACCTATAAAAAAGCATCAAAAAGTTTATTCTTTTAGTAAACTTTACTTAAATTTGTGACAGCTTTATGAAATACATAGAAATTTCATTTAACGATGCATGAGGAAATATTATTACTTTCTTTGTAAGCTATCTTAACAGCTGAAATTGGTGTATTAACACTTAAAAAGAAAAACGCAAAAAGGGTTAAAAAGAGAAGACTACAACCATCATGATTTAAAAGAAAGGGTTGGGAGTTTTAAAAATATTAAACGAGAAATAGTTTTATAGGTTATCTTATTAAACTGAAAGAATTATACTACTAGGTTTATATACGCAGATACACAACAATGAAAAGTACAGCACCAACTTAAAGAGGCTTCCAACAGTTTAGATTTAACTTTCCCCAGTTCTTGTCAAAGAATTTAGTGTAAATAGGACAATGTTCTAAAATATTATTTCATAGGAAAGATTGGACGACAAATAGGACACTTTATATAAATAACACTTTATATTATGATAAAAATTGGATGCAAATATGATCAAATATCTTGTATGCAACGTTCATATTTTTACTTCCTAATTTTATGTAATATAATTCTGGTACAAAATTGTATAGTTACAAACAGGCTTTATGTACAGATGACAACATACAGGGTGCTTAGGTTACTAAGAACATTAGAAAAAATTGTTAGGGTCAGGCCGCAGTCTCACTGCAAACACTACCATCAACTAAAATATACTGCATACAGCAGTATAAAGCAAAATTTCAAATTTTTCACCTTCTTTACTTAAGATTTATGTTCTAAGATTTTGTTTTTGTTTACATTATTATTAACCAAACCTTGCTTTTCTGTGACTTTATTTGGGAATAACTTTTAAAATGTTGGGGAGCAGCATCAATGATAATGCTATAGTAATGTATTATATGTGAAGGAAACATAAGAAAAAAACGAAAAATGTGGGTGTATAAAATATTTCTTCATAGGAAAACTTTTCAATGATGAGGAAAAAACTTACAATTAAATTATTTACAACAAAAAAATCACAGACATAACCTACAAAAACCCACGTGCTATAATAACTATGCAAGCAAAGAAGCAAGTATAAAACAAGTAAAAAAGAAATAAACAAAGTAGGGCAAATTGTGATAATTTACGCATGCGCTAAGCTGACTATCACCGTAGAGCAACCATTAAAATTTCTAGAAGGTTGGAAATTATGAACCGATGCACGTTGCTTGATATGGCGATTGATGGACAACGGTTGTTGCAGTGAGACTAGCACGTACCAAACTGCTAGTGGGCTAATTTTGTCGATGGACGTCACTGAATGGTTTTCCATCAATGAGACTGCGGTCTCACAGTTTGCTTATGTAATACATCAGATTTAAGAATAATGTGAAATGACAATAACATTTCAGTAGTCACAAAGCAAAACATTAGTTTGTCAATACATATAACCATCAAATAATGACGTTCGTTAAAAATTTATCGTTAACTATACCTTGAAATTATTTATTTTTTTTGTGGAACTTACTGTTTCACTAATATAACCTTACTTTATCGAAATGCTTCACCCGAATAAAGAAAGGTTATGTTAGTGAAATAGTGTGTTTTATTGTTGTAATTTGATATTTTGAAATTACAAATTTGTAAGTGAATATATAGCCTAAATAAGAATTTATCACTATAAACTGGATTTTTAAAACTTCTGCTTGAAAGCCTCCATAACATAGACAAAAGAATAAAACCATAATCCGCGAGATTAATTATGTGACGTCACAAATCCTAGGCCGTTTTCTGAATTCTTTGAACTTGAGTTAATGAAATTAAGATTCTTAATGAAAACAGTAAAAGTTTTATTTAAAAAATTACTAAAAATAAATGCATTAATAAATATTTCAAATCTAAGGTTATGTTGGGCAAATGGTGCCATGGAAATCATTATACATAGTATTTGTGATAGAAATAACATTATAAACGGAAATTTTATATTTTTTTTTGATTGTAGATTGTTTATTGGTTGGAATTTATTAAATTAGAAAAACTTCTTTTATGCCAAACATCTCTCTCAGGAGCGCAGGGACTCCTTTGTTGACATATGACGTTTGTTCACATATCATTTCATTGGCATTGCATCATCGAAATTACTGCTCCTGGACACAGGACACAAGCAATGCATAAAAGTCTGTGGCAAATAGACTTTAAAGTCTAGTGCCGTATCATTATTTAAAAAAAATCACTTATCAATCATCATTCATCATTACTGATGAGTCATCAGTAATGTGCTTACGCGTTACACTACCTGGTAGTACTTCAATTATTTAAACTCAAAAACGCGCATGGCGCGCATTAATAGCCTACGTTTGAAGCTAATGTCATTGTATAAACAGTTCGCTCTTGAATAACACGTGTGTGAGGTTTATAGGGTGTGTATTATAAGATCACTATAATATTATACCTCCGTGAAGCAAAAGCCGAGAGGTAAAATTTTAACAAAGATATTAAGATAATAATATCGATTTTCCAACAATAACAATGGTAAGCATAAAATACATCGTTTAAAAGAAAGTTAGGTTATACTGAAAACGTTCAACGTGCGTTTTATATTTTTAGGCAGAAGAAGTAAATCCCAAAGCTTATCCTTTAGCAGAAGCTACACTAACATCAAAAATATTGAATTTGGTACAGCAAGCGATGAATTACAAGCAGTTACGAAAAGGTGCAAATGAAGTTACGAAGACATTGAATCGTGGTATTGCCGAGTTTATAGTTATGGCCGCTGATGCTGAGCCATTGGAGATTCTATTGCATTTACCACTATTATGCGAAGATAAAAATGTTCCTTATGTGTTTGTACGTTCAAAACAAGCTCTAGGTCGTGCTTGTGGTGTGTCTAGACCTGTGATTTCATGCAGTGTTACTATTAACGAAGGTTCACAGCTTAAGCCTCAAATACAAGCAATTCAACAAGAGATTGAACGCTTATTAGTTTAAGTAATACAAATAGATTTGTAGATTTAGTATGTTAAGTTTTATTTTTTTTAAATCAAATACTGTCATTATAAATATGTATAATGGTTTGAAGTAAATATATATAAAGAATTTTATTCTATAATTGGTAGTGCTGTATTATTCCAGTTTTCCCTCCAACGTATATTCTGAAAAGACTTTAACTCAGTTTGAAAATTTTTTCGAACAGTATCTTGATTTTCGTTGTTTGGAAAGTTTTCAAACCAGTTTTGAATTTGTTGTGATAACTGTTGTGGGTTCTTAAAAGTATAGCTGTTTTTCCCATTCTTTACTAATTCATGCAAACTGAAAAATAATTATAAAATTATTTGTAAAAACAATTGTATTAACATTTACCAATTAAAATCATAGGCGCAGACTGGAAGACCACATCCAAACATATCGACAACTTTCATAGGTAAATCTAAACCGCTAGAACTTGCATGTAAACAAACCCCTAGATCAGCACAAGCAAGCAAAACTGGATAATCTTTGCTTTCAAGCCAAGGAGTTATTACAATAATATGTTTCCATTGCGACTGGTGTATTTTATTACAGTAGTATTCTTTTAGTGGCCCCTTACCAGTTATAATGCAAATTAGTTTTGGTAATTTTTTCACATTGCCATTATTAATATGATTTTCATATTCTACAAATTGATTTATAAAATTTCTCACTGAAACATATTTAAAATGTAAGTACCTTCTAAAGCTGAAAATAAAAGAGAGAAGTCTTCATCATCTGACCAACTTGTGCTTGATACCAATAATCCAGGTCTGCCTTTTCTGTTTTGTATGTTTCCTGTAGTATCAACTGTTGTAAAAGCTGTATCTTCACTATTTTCATTTGATAATAATTCTTTATACTTTATTCCTAAACAAGTAAAAAGTTCGTGTTTTTCTTTTAAAGATATAGGATGAAATATTTCCGGTGGTCTATCATACAATGTTACAGCACTATAAAGAAATTATGATAGAAAAGTTGTGTAAAAAGCAATCAATATCTACCTAATGCCCCAATTTTTCTGCAAGTCATCTTTCATGGCATTAGTAACACAAAAATTATTATGTGCTTTACGTCCAATAAAGGATTCGATTTTTTCTGTAATTCTAACTAATATATTCTTTGAGCCTACATTTATAGCCATTCTAGTATGCGCATAATTATGCCAATCAATAATTAGTTTTGCTCTAGTGATTAAAGCATAAACCCAACATACGATTAATGAAGGAATTGCTGGAGGATTTTGTACAAGCACGATATCGGCCCTTCTTATTATTAACAGAACAAATAATAAAGTAACTGCTTGCCATATCGTTTTTAAAATATAATTTAATAACCTTGGACATGGAAATGTTGGATAAGGAGTCAAATAATGATAACTAAGCAATGGTTGTGTTTTTAAACTATCTAAAGGTTGTGTATCGCCATACCCTACTATGTCTACTTTATGACCATGTTCTGCTAAAGAAAGTGAATGGTATTGCATTCGAGGGCTTCGACCAATATCACCTAAAACTACAACGCATACATTTTTTAATGAATTACTCATAGTTTTTATATTTTGGTTATTAATTTCTATTAACTAATTTTACACAATCAGTTGTAAACTGCACGTTAATACTATTATCTTTGATTTTTTATCAGTAGACACTACCGTAAATACAGTTCATAGCCCACAAGGCTGACAAATGGTAAACAAGATAAACAAGTTTATTATGATAGGTGGGATACATGGATACATCCTATAGGTTATGTATATTATGCAGTATTTTTCAGGGAAAACAACTAAAATCAAAAAGTTACTAAAATGATTAATAAATGTCTTCAATATTGCAGAAATTTTTATGGAAGAAAGCACTTTAATTAAAAAATTCTCGATTGTAAGTTGCTTTTAAGATTGAAATATACGTTAATCTTAATCCTAATTGATTTCTTTTTAGCGATTTCAAAGTGGAAATTTTTCATTTTACATAATTTTGATTATTTTGGATGTCGTGGTACGCATGTACACTTCTCCAACTGACATTTGTGCGCAGTAGCTCGTTGTGTTGTGTCTTTTTTGTGAATGAAAAACTCGATGTTCCTTCATTTTGTGCTTAATTATTTACCCAAAACGCATGTGAGAAGGTGTTATATGCGTTATCGAAGCGCAACGACTTATTTACAGTATCGATATGTAAGTTAAGTAATGATATCAAATACAACTACATCATATAAGCTCAAAGCTTCGAAAAGCTCGAGGGACTTGCACAACTATCACGATAATCATAACGAGGAAAATTATGATAACGACAGTGTGGATGAAAATTTTACCAACGATTCCAGTCGCAAGCCACTTATCTACACCTCACGGGATGGCCGATATAAAGGTACACGGTCGCGCCAAACAGAATTTCGGCATACCAGGATGGGTCCCTCGGAACGACGAGGTTATAGAGGTCGTGGAGCCCCAATTTCACGGAGAGATCGCGATTTCTCAGAGAGTAATAATTATACGTATGGTAGAAAATACCACGATTCGTTGAGCCGTAACACAGAACCTGGGGGTATGTACTATCGTTCTAAATGCTACGAACCTGAAAAGAAATCAGAAATCAAATTTAATTTACCAGAAGACACTCGTATTTCGAAGTTATTACGCCGTTTGAGTATGGAAGGCGATCAAGAGAATTCTCTTACAATTTCAAAAAAACTGCTTGAAGTTTTGCTTATACCTGATAATGCTCACTATGTTCGTAAAGCATTTCATATTTTAGGGGACTCTATGCTAGACATTCTACGTGTTGCACCTGGTATGGTTGCTAAAAAGCAAGCAGCTCGAGCTTTGGGACGTATGGGTTATATTATGGGGCAAGAAAATGATTTTTCAAGATTTCAAGACTGGATGTTCAATAGAATGACAAATGAATCTGATGATATACGTTACCTTTTTATGAAAGCTTTAAAAGAAACTTTGGAATTTGAAGCTAAGAAACGTGTTCTGCAAGATCATGCAGAGAATCTGATACATGACTTGGTTGCTATGATTGAAATATTAGAGAATGCAACTCTGTTCAAGTCGACACTCGATGTTTTAATTACTTTAGTAGAGATTTATCCGGAAGAATTTTATTCGGAATTTCGAGATGCAATCGATATATTATTGGGATGGCATGTTGATCTTACTCAACCTTTACCTAACATAGAGTTCATATCGAAGAGTTTGCAACGAATTAAGAAACATTTTCAAATTAACCTAGAGTTTTCTACCACATTAGTACACCATTTTTTGGAAGATATTGAAGCATGTGCGAAAGAATTATTAAGTAATGGTACAAACAATTCAAAAGACATAGAAAATAATCCATTAGCTTATATGACAGTTTCCATTTTGGCCTTAAATACGGTTTTGAAATGTTTGGGAGATTTATTACAACCTGCTAGTAATGAATTGGTAACTGTTAGATTTACTACAGATTGTATGATACAAATAATTAAAACGTTGTCGAGTACTTTGGAATCATACATACCAGATAATTTAATAATTGCAACGAATGAAAATATTTCTTTATTACTTAGCATACTAAATACAAAGACAAGTACGTTATACAATTCAATCTATAATTTAATTAGCCTTCAACTGTCGTTGATTGACAAATTTTCCAATTCAGTGGTTATTTCAATGCTACTTATGATTTCGAAGGTAATAAAGGAATTATCAGCCAATTTGCCATTAGAGCTAGTTCAGAAGTTGGTGGGTCCAGATTCGGAAATAATGAAGCTTCGCTATTCTGCATACAGAGATGTTCAGGAAGCTACCATATCTGTTTATCAATCGCTTCTTAATTTAAAAAATATCCCTTTATTACAAGAGGCTTATAGATGTGTACTGGGAGATCTAGAAATTGTTTATAGACAGATTGTGCCAAGTCTACCATCATTGTGCCAAAATAATCCATTTGCCGATGTTATCTGTGTTGAACATGATCCTGAATTAGCAGTTTTATTTCTATTGCGGTGTCTTTCACAACTTGCAAATTCTAGTGGCTCAATCATAGGTCTTTGGGCTCTTAAACCAAGCATGTTAGAACTTCTTGCTATTTTATTGGAACCTCACAGTGAAATATTAAGTGCAAGCACACCATCTTTACAATATGGCTTATTATATCTACTATATTCTCACTGTAAATGTTATAATCACTTCATTGCAAGTAGCAGTTTGGTCAGCAACAAACCAGATAATGGAAATATTATGGGATTATTGGGAATATCAGATGGCCTTGTTCTTGGGGATGTAACTAGTAAATCTCCAAACTCCGGAAACTTTGCCTTAATACTAGATGTTTTATATAAAACCTTAAGTACAACAACCAGTTGTGAAACAACACTTTTATTGTTACAGTGGTTAAACGACGTCTTAATACATTCTGAACCATATTTAGTAATTCTATATAATCGTACAGAATTCAGTAAAGTTGCAGAAACATTAGTCAAATGTGGTTATAGTACTGATTCTGAAATTGTATTGGCAGTCAGTACAAACTTGAAGAAATTGCTGTATAAGAAAGAATTATCGTGGAATAATACATTTTTGACTTCAGTTAATGAATTATGTGTTCTTCATATGAATTCAAACGATAAACAAATAAGCGATATTTATACAAACTTATCAGAAAATATTCCATGGGATCTCACAATAATTCAATTTAACAAGATCTATTCCGTCGAAGAAGCCAAACTGAGATGCAATAATCTAAGCTTGTATAACAATTATGCAATAGTTTTGGCCCAACATTTACATCTCTCAGGTTCTGTTTATGGGGAAATGCTACCGCTTCATTTTATGATGTTTATGAAATATCTCTTGCATGGGGAGGAACATGTTGGAAATTGGTTAGAAGACATCTTTATGTGTTGTTGGCCATTAGAGTATGATCCCCAGGTTAAAGCAGTTAATATGGAAGGTTTTCGTACATTTGCATTGAATTCTCGAGCTGTACTTAATAATTGGACTACCTATGAAGCTGCTCAGTTGTGTGTTAATTCAAAGTTACGGACACCTTTGGGAAAACCAAATGAAACGTTTACTAGTTTTGAAGCTGTCTTGAAACAATTGGCCAAAGATGTTATGAAAGCTAAAACGGATACTGAGGTAAGTAAAAAGTAGGGTTATAGTATTTATAGTTTATGACATATTATTTCAAGTTTTCTTTCCGATTATTAATGAGTATGATATGCAGAAATTTTAAATTGATTAATGTTAGTTGTTTTTATATTACAAAAAGGAAATGCACAAAATCTAGAAAGAAAACCACAAGAATTGTTGAAATATTTTTTTTTGTAAAGTTGATAAGAATTTGTTTACAATTAATTACTTTAACAGACCTTCAAATTTTCCATATGATTTGTAATGGAATTGTTGCAGAAGTTGGAAATTTCTTACAAAACTTCTCTTAATTAATTAATGAAATGTTTCATAGCTTTTGAATCCTAACCAATTTTATTAGAAACAACAAATAACATAACAATTATGTGGCTATGAAAAACAAAAGCAGTGCCTTTGATTAGTTCATACAATAATAAAACAAATAAATAAATAAATAAAAAATAGACTGCACAGACTGAATTTCATATTTGAATATTTGCATTAATGTTTTTTCAGGAACATAAGCATTCTTATGACATTATCATATTAGAAATTTAATAAATGGTTAGTGAATGCATAATTAGTTTGAAACAAGTTCATCTAATAAATGCTTGCGGAAATAAAATTAGCAGTCATTTTTATTTTGAGGTTAGATTACTGAATCAGCATGTATTTGTTCATTTCAATATAAGTAAAGACATGCCTTTCAAATTTTCTTTTTGATCATACTTGAGAATTATATTTAAGGGTATTCTATCGTTTATAAATAGTTTTTATTGAGATGATCAAAGCCAATGTTTTTCTCTACTATATTATACACTTACAAAAATATAGGTTTAACATAAAGAATATTTAAAATAAAACTTAATTTTCCCCTCTGATTAGACTCTGGTAGAATCCTCTGAAGTTTTCAGGAATAATTGTAACTACAGAAAAAAAAAATTCTGTATAAGTTGTCAAAAAAAATGTAATGTAAGTTTCTAAAAACAATTACTCAATTTGAATTCCTCCATGATCGGCACAATGCAAGAATACAAAAATACAGATTTAATCAAAGTGATCTGATATTTGTGAAATTTTGCATATAGTCATAATTTCATATTCTGAACAACTTTACATAACCTTTTAAATTACAGAAATATTTGACTTTTTAGAAAACTGCGATTTTCATTTTTTTGGAACAGTTGCTAATCAGTTATGGATTTTAAACTTTTCTAACCTACATCTGAATCAGCATACAAAATTGCACAACATTGCCCATTTAACCAAAGTTCTAACTATAATAATAAGAAAGTTACCCATACTATCCTACTCAATCTGGGACACCCTGTATACTACCAGACGAGGAACCACATTAACACCTTTTTGCAATGAAAGTCGAAAATGTCACAAGAAATGAGTTAACACCCTTTTGCACCAAGGGCTTCAATTGTAAAATGTTGATTGTTACTGAGCACCTGGCCAATTTATGAAGAAAATTAAATTAGATATTGTAAGGAAAAAGAAATGATTTGTCTGTTGAAGCAAATCCTGGTGCAATTGTAATAATGGGGTGATTTAAAATCTGCTACAGCCTATTTCAATATTGTAGAATTGACATGATTATTTTTGTAACAGTGTACTTTGAAGTTTCGCTAAAAGTTACTAAAGCGTGATACTAAAATTATAAAACATAGTTACTTGATCGGCTTATAAGTGACATGCTGATTGATCGAATTACACTTGACAATCCTACTCAAGATATATTGACCAATCAGATATCGGAATTCTTATAGTGACAATAATTACATCAAAATAGTAGATTTATTGACTGACCTTTTTTCTTTCAATTTTTTTTTGAATACAACTTGCAAGTTGATTTCTTTCTGACAATATTTGTCATTTAGACTACAAGTAGCAGTTTTGATGAATATCAGGGCAAATGGAATGTATTATAGTAACTTCATGGATTAGAAGTAATACACTAAAAATAAATTCCTTACCCCTGATGGCATTAAGCATTTTTAAAGTGATTGGCAAATTTGAAGTTGACTTTAAATTCTTTTCTTTTGATTGGCTAATGATATTCTTAACTTCACAACACAGTTAAGAATGCTTTTTTCAACCGAACGTTGGCACACTACAGGCTGTTCCAAATTTAAGTCTCAATGTGGGAATCAAAGAAACTATCAAGAGAAAGTCTTCATTCTTATTTTCAAGGGATTAACAAAAGTGTTTATAAATCCATAGATTGCATAGTTTAATAGCAGTTATTCTGTCTCTTTCAAGAATATAAAATTGGATTTCGAATTAAAAGATGGCTGGTTCTCTGAAAGATATATAGTTTGTACTAACTACTTCAATTTTGTGTGCATCTTTTTAATATCAGTCTATATTAGCTGATACCGATTATTGACTTCATGGCTTATATACTTAACGGTATGTATATCGGTATCAGTCAATTCCTACCCAAGAGGAACAAATACTAGAGAAGACCTAAGAAGATTAGTTAGAATGTGTAAACATAGATCTAGAAGAATTACAAGTAAATAACTGAGAAACTGCAGTGAAACAAAAGAGAGGAAAGGGAAAAAGTAACAAGAAAAGATTTGGGCCTAAAAGGCCTCCAATGCTGATATAACTGTCTGTTTGATTTAAAAGGCTTTGACCTGCAGCTCTTTTGTTTATAAGAATAGACCACCTTTCAAACTATACAGTGTTCCAAATTCAAGACTCGCTACTGGGATCTCAGAAACTACGAGAGATACAAAGTCGATTAAATTAGAAGAAAGTTACCTATTTTGGAAATCAATTAACTGATGTTTTTGTTTTTTCAAAAACGTTCACAGCTTACTACATATTCCCTAAAAACGAAAATATCCGATATTCTTAAAAATGGATTATCTCAAGAATGAGCAAAAATAGAAAAGAACAGTAAAGAGAGGATTTTAGAGAATCTTGAACACAAAAAAAAATATACCTACTTGATTTTTATATTGCTAAAGTGCACATTTTAAATGCGTTTCAATGATATAAGGTTTGATGTAGTTATTCTTTTGTTTTACAAAGTTATGAAATGAAAACCACTTTCCATATAGTGTGCCATGACATCAAACATATCCGCCAATCTGCATTTTGTATCTTTTTAAATAAAGGCAATTATTATTAAATAATAAGAATCAAAACTTTGTATTTCTCTTATTTCTGACATTCCCATGTTGAAATTCTAATTTTGAACACCCTGTACTACATATACTATAATGTATCACTTCTTGACTTATGGCTGAGATTAAAATGTTGTATCACATTCGAATTGATAGCATTTATATTGTGACCATAAAAAAAAGTTATTTACCTATTTTTTAAAGAAATTTTCTAAAGATAAGATTATTGATCAAGAAAATAATTTTGAAACACTTGACAATAGAACCTTGTATTTTAAAAATAATAAACAAATAGATTTATTTATAGCATGAACTAATAATTATCATCAGTTTAACATATAGTTCTATAAATAAATAACTTAAATATGTAGTGCTAATATTTATTTAGTATTTATAATTTTATAATATTTTTCACCCGCATAACAAAAATAAAGAGATAATCAGAATAAAAACATAATTCTGAAAACAATTAAGAGATAATAAAAATGTACGGTAATCCTCTGATTTCCTATTGTAATATTAATATTACACAATATCTTACAACATGTTACTTGCACTATATTGTAAAATATTGTGTAATATTTACTACCATAAGTTTTTATTTTACTGTGGTAGATTATCTCAGGACCTCCATGTCTCTGAGAGGTCCCCCTTTTATGTCTATATCAAGGGCCCCTCATATTTGTTTGTTTAGAACATTCCGTAGGTGACAAATAACAAAATTTTACAAATTGCATTTTACTTTTAACAAAAATCATTAAAGTGGTTATTTTTATCATATTTGTATAGAAAAGTCTATTCTTTTTATTAATCATTTTAAAAATTCAGATAGAGCATATTACCTCTTAAATTGCAAGAAGGTTAGTATGATATGGTTTTTAAATTAAATGAAATGTAAGATACAATATATTGTAATTTGATTTTAAAAAAAGTATTTTACACATAAAAATGCAAAAATCAATATTTTTTTCTAAAACTAAAAAATCTTTACAGTTAACACAAAAAACAAATAATCAGTCTTTGTGTGTATGTGGTAGGGAGTCGTAAAATCCATGAATGTCTACTGGAAAAACTTTTCAATTCCTGCAGATGTTAAAAAAATTCTTTTATTAGAAATCATTCCTTATGAAGTGATTTGTAATTTATGGTCATAGGATAGACTGGTTTTTTAACTGGTAGTAGTTGCAGATCGACATTAAAATTGACTTTATACAGAATTTGCCTTTTATGGGAATTATATTGTAAGTACTACAAATCTGTAACTGTCAGGTCATTTTGTCATTTTCCTGATCGAATACTATTGCAGATAAATGTTTTTTTGTCATTATAAGGTATGGAACGAAAGTAAATGAACAAAATTCTCTTTAGAATAATTCCGTTGAAACATGTGCGATCTTGCTAAACTTGCGAGGCATTTGTTTTGACAACTTAATTGTTAGTAAACCAGTTATGAATGTGTTGTCATTATGAAATTGTTGGAACAAGAAACGTTACATAAACGAGTTGGGTAGATAAAAAGCAAGCTCTTATCTTTCTTGATTAGGTGCTACTGATACTCTTTTTCATTTTTATTCTCTGGTTTATACCCACAACAAAAATTGTATGTAAACTTTCCTGATTTGTAGATAGATAGATTCATCTTCAAAAAGATTTTGTCAGAAATTGGTGTACTTACAAAAGCTTCAGAATGTTCTACTTCTTCTGAAGGCCTTGTTGAAGAATCTGATTCTACATTATCAAGATCTTGAAATTCAGAATCATCTGCTTCAGAATTGTTGTGTTCTTTGGAGTTTTCTACCTCCTGAGAATCTTCTACTTCTTTATCAAATTCATTTTGTTCTTTAGCAGTTGCTGTCTTGGCAGGTACCAACACAAATGAAGATTCATTTATAAACAATTCTTCAAAACTATGTAGTTTGTCACTTTTACTTTCTATCTGAATTTTGTTAAAAGTTAATTTTAGGTACAGTCTCATATAAATTACAGTTAGTTTCAGGTACATAGTTGTCTTTATTACTACTAAATAATAGTATACCAGTGATTGAATAATTATTCAACAGTGTAATTGATTAGATGATTAATTGTACTTAAAACATTATCACAGGACTGCATAAGAGTCTTCTTGTAAATTATTATTAACGTTTTCTGATAAAGACGTTGTTGATTTAAACAAATTTTGAAAGCTATTTTCATTTGCATTATTTACATCAAGAGCCAATTTTAAAATCTTTGAATGGGAAGAATCCATCTGTAGCAAATGCAAGCACTAATGTGATATTTTATGCAATTACGCTATTTTTATTTTCATATTTCGATGCTCACTATTGGGATCTCGGAAATTGTAAGATACAAAGTCAGTTAAATTAGAAGAAATTTGGCTATTTTGGAGATCAATTTACTTATGCTTTTATTTGTTTCAAAAAAGTTCATGGCTTACTAGATATTTGCTAAAAACGAAATTATCTCATTTTGTTTAAAAGTGAAATATCTCAGGAACAAGTAAAGATAGAAAAGAACAGCAAAGAGGGTGTTTTAGAGAATATATTTTGAAACACAAAACAATTATTTTTGCAATTGTCTTTTGTTTTACTTCGGCTTGAAACGTAAATCCAAATTTTTTCTAATGGAATGCCTACTTGAGTTCCATATTACTAAACAGCATGCCTTAAATGCTTTTCAGTGATACATGGTTTGACATAACTATTCTTTTATTTTACCGAGTTATGAAGTGAAAATAATTTTTCATCATAGTGTGCCCTGACATCTAACACACAAAGTCGTGGAATGAAATTCATTTGTTATGCAAAAATTGCTAAAACAAAATAAATACGTTTTTATGGAGCATTAGCAGCTTTGATGCTATCTGTGAATGCTCAGTAAAGTATCTTAAAAGCGTCTTTTTTTTTGTTTTAGCAATTGTTACATAATAAATATAGTTTATCTGACAAAAATCAATGATTTTCATGTTTATTTAAAAAAAAAATAAGATAATTTCGCTTTTAGCAAATATCTAGTAAGTCGTGAACTTTTTTGAAAAAAAAAAGCATAAGTAAATTGATCTCCAAAATAACCAAATTTCTTCTAATTTAACCAACTTCGTATCTCTTACAATTTTCGAGATCTCAATAGTGAGCATCGAAATATGGACACACGGTATACCAGAAAAGCAATTGTAGCACTAACCTAACATATCTTACAGAGTTATAAACAGAACTGGATCAGATATGGAATATTAATTTCTAGAATTCTCCAACAGTTCAATACGTACAGCTGAAAATCACCACTTGCAATTTATTAGTGCCAAATTTAAAAAATCGATTATTTTTGCACTTACCAAGTATTGTCATTAGGCAATCAGTATGTAAAGCTTACATAAGAGATTCAGGTTTCAAATTAAAAATGTTTACATCATATCATTCATATGATTCTGTTTTTTGCAGATTAGTTTCAAAAGCAATTTTTGTTACAAGCATTATCTTCTTTACAGGAATCAACATCTGCTGTAAAAGCTGATCAAAAACGTGTAAGACTACTACTCCAGTTTATGGAACATTTAGAGAAAGCCATTTATAATGCAGCAGAAGGATGTGCCATTGCTATACCTCAACCTTCTAAACCTGTTCGTACGTTCTTCCACACTAATGCAAGTACCTGTAAAGAATGGTTGTCAAGAATCCGCATTGTCATTGTTCATGTTGCTTTGCATGCTGGCCAGTCTACTATAGCATTGCGGCATGGCCAGGCTCTGCTGAAAAATCTAGTAGCTACTAATAAAACAAAAACAGTTGATTTTGAACGAGCAGTGATGTATGTTACTATAGCCCTTTTAAATTTAAGGGAAAATGAAGCAATTCATGGATTATACGTTTGGTGCAAAAAAGTAGCCGATAGAAAACTTGAATGGGTTAAATATGCAGCTGATCAAGCAAATAAGAGGTAAAAACTTGTATGTCCTTTCATGAACCTAAATATAATAAAATTGTTTTAGGTATGAAAACGCAGCTAAGAATTACAAAACAATTTTAGAAACGAGTTTAAATAAATCTGAAATTGAAACTGAAGATGATTCCACTGAAAACGTTAATTCTCCCGAGATTGATACTCAAGTACAACATTTTATTTCAAATCAAATTTTAAATTGTTATAAAGAACTTAACAATTGGACCGAAGTTGCTGAATGGCAGAATCAAAGTTCAGATTTTAACTCGAATGATAATGGTGTGAAATATTCATTTACCAGTGTGGACTATGATTGTGCACAGGCTTTATCAGAAGAGAATATGGTGCATGCTTTTAATCAGCTAAATGTTTGGAAAGAAAAAGAAAACAATCCAACCAGTTCTTGGAGTATTTACGATACGTTACGTAAGACAGAAAGTAATCTTTATAATGTTGCTTTAAATATTGACAGTCCAGAAAAAGATTTGTTACTCACAAAGGTCGATGAAAGTCTACTCACAATACAAGAAGGTTTACAAGATAATTTACTTGCTTTACCATCTGAATTTTTACAAACATTCTCGATAATGCATTATGTAGCTAACGGTCTAAAAAGCGTGTTGAACAATTCTTTAGCAAGTAATGTGTTTTTAGTATCTGAAAACTTTGAAAATGATATTGAAAAGATCGATTCAACAATATTATCGAAAATTCTTTGGTGGTCAGAGTATTTTTCAAGAGACCATCACAATCCAGGCTTCTTATCATTTTGCAGTAGTTTACGTTTACATATAATCCGAAGAGCTCGAAAAGAGAAAAATTTCAATTTAGCTGTTTTACACATCAATAAATTCTTAGCCCAAGAAGATGCCTTTAAAATGGAAACTGCAAACCAACAGTTAAATATCGAAGGCGTAGGGACTCTATTAATGCAAAAAACAATGGAACTTAGTACTAGTACTGTAGATGTTGCCAAAGCTGTGAAAGAATCGATAAAACTACTTCATGCTACTGATGAAAATAATAGGCAGCTCGTGTTTAATTTATGCGCAGCTGCTTCAACAGCAATTTATAAAAATGCAGAAATATTCTGTAATCAAGATATGAGACAAATTAGTAGCAGAATTTTATTGAAGTTAGCTACGTGGTTACAAAACAGTGAACCGAGTGTGGTAAGTGTTTATTCTGTGAATAATCAATTATGTTCTACTGTTCATAACAAAGACGAAACAGCTGCCTTTGTTCATTATTCCCATATTAATTACAAATCTTTGTTATTGGAATGACCAAATTTAAATTTCCTTGTTATTTTTAAAATATCAAAAATCTTCAACCTTGAAACACTTTTTTGTTTTATTCTTGCTTGCTTATGATTAAAATTATCTTATACTGCATTAATGTTATTTTTTTAAAAAAGAAATGTAGAAATTAAATGCTTTATGTCTTTTCCAGATGTCTTTAACAGAAATATCCAGTCCATTAGTGAAACTCCTCATGGTCCTACCTGAAATTGGCATGATGGAAAATGTAAGAACAAATATGATACCTAGAAATGAATTGGCTGTCGGAAAGCTTTTACAATTTAGTGTCCATCAGTGTATAACTTTAGCAAAGAATTGGTTTGCATTCGGTACATGGTGTTATCGTTGGGGACGTAAGATTGTAGATCATAATTCTGATATAAAGAATGGAGTTATGGATGAGGATAAACTTGCTGTACGTGAATGTTTGCCGATGATAACTGATGAAGAATTAATGAGAATAGTAGAAGTTTTATATTTAACTCCAACCTGTAATGAAGATGATATTGATCCAAATGAACTAAATACATCAGAAATAATACAAGATCAATTGAAGAAGATTCCGATTTTATATGGAGCTCATGAAGAACAATTACAAGCACTTGTACAGATTTGGAGAAAGTCACAAAAACGGATTTATGCTTATTATGAATTGAGTGCAGATGCCTATTTTAAATATTTACATCTTGTAACAAATTCTGAAAATATAAATAAGAGCACAGAATGTAATACTATTACTGCTACACTTCGTTTGTTGCGCTTGATTGTCAAACATGCACTAGAGCTTCAGAATGTTCTAGAAGATGGTTTAGCTACCACACCGACACATCCTTGGAAAGTTATTATTCCGCAATTATTTTCACGATTGAATCATCCTGAAGCTTATGTTCGTCAGCGTGTTTCAGAATTCCTTTGTAGAGTTGCAGAAGATGCTCCACATTTGATTACATTCCCTGCTGTAGTCGGAGCAGTTGAAGGTGGAGTGAAATTTGATTTTTCTGAAATAACTATGCCAAAAGATTGTTTTTCACAAAGCAACGATAACAATGAAGATACTGAGGAGCTAAATGAAATTGAAGATATTTATGAAAGTGACTGTGAAGAATCGAAAAATGTATTACAATCATGTTTTAAATCTATGGTCGAAACATTGAGCAAGCAGGCTCCTGAAACTATAACTCAAGTTCAATTATTGGTTAAAGAATTACGACGCATAACATTATTATGGGATGAATTATGGTTGGGTACACTGGCTCAGTATCACAGTGAAATTATACAGAGACAACATCAATTGGAAGTAGAGATTGAAAAAGTTAATGAAAATGCAAATCTCGATAAAGACGAGAAGATATCTTTAATTACTGAGAAATATCGAATCATTATGAAGCCTATAATATTTATTCTTGAGCAACTACAGTCTGTAACAAGTGTTGACCCAGAAACACCACACGAGAAGCAATTTCAAGAACGCTATTCTGATGTAGTTAAAGAAGTATTAGAAAAATTGAAGAATCCTGATCATCCTGATAAACCACAAGAATCTTGGCAACCTTTGAAGTTATTACAAAGTAAATTTCAACAAAAAGCACATAAACGCACAGCATATTCATTAAAAATGCAAGATATTAGTCCGCTATTAGCTAACATGAAAGATACAGTTATTGCAATGCCAGGTTTAGCTGTTTCTTCAAAAACTTGCGTCACTATTTCTAGCGTTTCAAATCACGTGTCAATTTTACCTACTAAAACTAAACCCAAAAAACTTATTTTCTATGGATCTGATGGACAAACTTACACATATCTTTTTAAAGGCTTAGAAGATTTGCACTTGGATGAAAGAATTATGCAGTTTTTGAGTATAGCCAACACAATGATGGCACAAGGCGCTGATGGATCTTCACATAATTTGTATAGAGCTAGACATTACCCTGTGATACCACTTGGTCCTCGTAGTGGACTTATTAGTTGGGTAGATGGTACGACACCTGTATTTGCCTTGTATAAACGTTGGCAACAACGTGAAGCTGCTAAGGCAAACACTAAAACTGGACCTGTAAGTAGAAGTTTACATTAATTAATTTTTTTCTATAATAAATTTTATTCTACAGGGACAAAGAAGCAATTCAAATCCTAATGTTGGAGTCTTGAGGCCTTCAGAGTTATTCTACAATAAATTAAATCCTCTACTTCAAGAACATGGTGTAAAGAATCCTGAAAACAGAAAAGAATGGCCTTTGGCCATTTTGAAACAAGTGCTTACAGAGTTAAAAGAAGAAACCCCAAGTGATTTATTAGCTAAGGAATTATGGTGCCATTCAGTAAATGCCGGGGAATGGTGGCAAGTTGTTAGGAATTATTCATATTCTGTAGCTGTTATGAGTACTATCGGGTATATTATTGGGCTTGGTGATAGACATTTAGATAACGTGCTTGTGGATTTAACTAGTGGTGAAGTTGTACATATAGATTACAACGTGTGCTTCGAAAAAGGAAAAACACTTCGTGTGCCTGAAAAAGTTCCATTCAGACTTACTCCTAATATAGAAGAGGCTCTTGGTGTCACAGGGGTTGAGGTAAGTTATACTAAAATTATTAAAATTAGTTTTCATGATATGAAAGTTAACAATTTGCTTGCAATGTGAAAATATGTAATTTTTAACAAATTAATGTTGAAGTTAAATATTATCTAAAAAAGTAACCAGCACTTTTTGAAATAGGTTGTAAAGATGATTGTGTATTCCATATCAAAGACATATCATAAATGGCACGCACATTATTGACTCTTGCAAAGTTAAAAACAATTGAATCATCCATGGTTTCTTTTATCAAACAATGTGAAAATTAAATACACATGAGGCACATGCATAACCTCAAAAAAGGAATTTTTTGTTGTTATTGGGAAAACACTCGAGTGCGTTTGGTTTTGTAGGATAAAAACGTTTTTATCTATTGGAATGACGTCATGTTCTACTTGGATAAAACGAGTTGCTTTTACATAGCATTTTTCTTCTCAACCTACAGAAGAACAGTGATGTTTGTTTCTTGCAATATATCGTTTGTTTTTGATTCTCTTTCCATCTGTCACAAAAAGAGCAAATTCTTGAAAAAAATAATTTCAAAAGTACGATCGAGTGTTTGTGCAAAATAAATAAAAACCTAATATCAAGTAGGCGTATTTATCATTAGACTACAAATTATTCATTGTAAACAAGTAAAGACAAGAAAATAACACACCAAAATCAAAAAACAGAAAGTAAAGAAATTTACAAAGAACTGCTATTAGATGTGAATTTTAACAATCAAAATAATTACATAAATAACATTCCCAAGAGGCTATGGAAGAAAAAATCAGGTCTTAGCTTATTCTGGAAAATTATCTGTTAGCATGTGTTGTGTCTAAGCTACGCCCTACGGAAAAATTTCCCAGCTTACTAGGAACTTAAATTTTAATGATCGCTTCTACAAAATAATAAACAAATGACTGTTTTGATCTTGACTAGTTTTAACTCTCATCATTGTCTTTGATGCATACTTGATTAGATTTTATTCATTTTACAGAGCACTTGATTGTATTTTTAAAATTATTCTTTTCAAGAATTTGCTGTCAAATAAGATATTTTTTGTGGCAGATGGAAAAAGATGACCAAATAAAAAAAAATAAATTGTAATTTTAAAGAAAACAAGTGAATATCGTTCTTCTTTAAGTAGAGATTTTTGAGGTTAATTATCACCATCTTATAGAGTATGTCTTCTTATTTAAGAATATATAATTTGCTATAGGTTGCTTTGAAAATGTTGGAAGATATTGCCTTGTCCCACCTCTTGTGGTATACATTGTATATTAGTCAATGGGGTGAGTAAAAATCATGACTTTTTAAAAAAAAATCAAAAATGTCGATTTTATTTGTTTAAATCTATCAATTTAAATTGATTTAAATCGAAATGAAGGGGTTAGGAAGAATAGATTAATACAGTAATACAATTTACTTTCAATTTAAATCCTTGTAGGCTTCTTATCATTATTACTTTTTAGATATAATTGACAATGGTTTATGATAAATGAATTACCTAAACGAGACTGTTATTAATGTTGTAATCAAAGAAAATCAAGGATAATAAATAAGATGTTTGCCGAATAATAAGTTTCAATATTTAACCTGAAATTTAATTTCTTCAAAGTTATTATTTTTCAGAATCTTGCTTTTTAATTTTAATTTTATGTGACATATTCAACATATCCTATAATAATAAGAACAAGATAATATAGAAAGAGACAACAGAGTAATAGTTTTTTGTTATAAGGAATAGAAATATGTTTTGCTCGATTTTTGATTTAAATCATGATTTTTCTACAAATAAAATTATTGCTTCATAGACTTCGTAGATAGCAGGTGCAATTTGTTGAAAGTTAAAATTTTGAACTTGAATTGAAAAGCTGGTCTTAAGTTAGAGTGAAGAAACCTAAAATGCGAAACTCTAACCAAACAATTTAGTTTTTCAGTGTTTTATACCAATTCAGCCAATCTGATTCTAGATGCTCACTCGCCTCTGCTTTAAGTCATGGTTTATTATTAAGGCTAATGTCAAAATATAATGCATGATAAGTTTGTTCATTAGTATTAGGGTTGTTGGGCAGTTGTGACCATGGAAGTGTAAAATATCAAGCTTATAGTGTAGCTGATAGACTGTGAGAAAGGCACAAGCAGGATTGCATTTTTTATTGTTTTCAATTGAGCATACAACCTACAGTGCATAAGTTCCAGTGGTGGAAAGAAACATGAGTATTCAAATGTTTGCTAAGGTAATAATTACATCTGCCACTGATCACATACATCACTTATCTATGAAATGACAGGTTAGAATTTTAATGTAATCCAGATTTGACAAACAAAACACTTCTTGAGTCTTTCTCAAACTTCATGTCATCAAGTTATCACTATCACATGCAAATAGTTTTGGTAATTATTTTAAAACACCTTGAAAACAATAACAAAGCTGAACAAAATTCGAACCGCCATTGCTATTTTAATTCCTGAGCCATAGTTCTACATGATTGTCTGTTGAACAAGATATGTAAGGTGATAAATTTCTAAGTAGAAATATGGTTGATGTTTAGAATGTGAAACATTGGAGGCTTCACATAAACTCGACGTTGGTTGTGGGCTTGTGGCATCATAGAACAGTTCTGAATTATTCTGAATTATAACCTCAAATGGTTTTTATTTATTTATAGCTTAAAGAATGGATGCACCTACCAGGTATATTACATGGAAAAGTATATACAATTTTATTGTTCGAATTCTTCGTTGTTTAAAACAAAATTATGTGGGTATGGTAATCACAGTATTGTTTCTGAACTGAAAAGTAACTTTAAAGTAGAAATCTTAGAAAATAATTTTAAAAATATATGAAATAGTTACTTCCAATGCTGATGTATTAATTTCTTGGAGCAGTATACAGTGTGTCCAGGATAAAATAGGTTACATGGGGATATTAGAAACAGTAATAGGTACAAGATCGTTCAAATGGAGAAAAAGTTGCGCATTTACGTGTTTATTAACAATCTAGATTTGCATTTTTAAAAATTAATCCTGTTACTGAGATACAAGGCGAAAACGAAAAATGTGCGTTTTCTAAAAACCTTCATATTTTATTTATTGTAAGAGATACATTCACCAAATTGTTAGGGCAGGGGTAATGGGTAATGTGGACTTCAAGAATGACCTTGAAAACATTCTAGGCTTACTAAGTTTTAAGTAATCGTATCGAACTTTTGTTTTTCTTATGGGCGCCATATTGGATTTCTACATTTTTGAAATCGTCATGAAACAAGCTTTTCAAACAAATGCAACGTTCCTATGTTTGGCAAAAAAATAGTCACAAATAGCGACATTGCAGCAATTTGACTGAAGTAGGCGTTGATTTAGAGGATTGCTCAACAAATGAATGTTGTCTTATTGACTAACAAACATGCTATTGTTTGGTCACATATTTTGTTTTATTTCTTAATAGTTTGCTTGTAACCCGCTTCTTATTATTGTTAAATTTTTACTGTAGAATCTTTAAAAAATGTTGCAATATTGTATTGTTGTTGATATGAAAGCATTTATGAAAAGCAGCAATTTTGCAACCAACAACCCTAGCAAAATATTATGCAATGTTGTCAGTTCTAAAAACTTTTAATTGATCATATTTTAAAAACTGCGAGTTTATGGCAAAAGATGTATTTAACTTTTTGATGTAGAGTTGCGTTATTTTAAATACATCCTGCATACATACATAGGAGTATTAAGTTGGCAATGAAGACATGTTTTCATTTTATAATTCTTTATACACCAATAGCAACTCTTAGAAACTATAACATGTATAATTTCTATTGTTGACATTTTCTAAAATGAGATTTTTGTCTTTATATCCAGAAAATCAAGTACATGATTCAAGATGTAAGCATTTTACTACTCATCATTTTTTTATTATTGTTGTGATTTTCTACGGTTATCATGTTTACCTTAGATGTTAAACAATTAATTTACCTTAGAAGTATGAAACATTAGTCATAACATGTTAATTCAGTTTATACATTTTAGTCATTTTCAATAAGCATATTGTTTTATATATAAAAGAATTTAGATTAGAAATTTCTAATGCTGCTACGGTGCCCTTTCTTTAAATATGTAAGAAATGTTTCAGCAAAGTTAGATTTACTGTAGTATATTACTTTTATACTTTGGATAGATATTACAAAGGTTAAGTTACTCAGCAATAATCTCAATTGGAACTCGAACCATTCACACTCATGATCATAACATCTTTTATGTAAATATTGACTTTTTTATTAATTAATATTCACAAACAAACTATATTTTAAAACATCGAGCTTTGATCACTTTTGATTTTTGTATTTATTTGTATTATCTTGAATGGAAACAATATTATAATACTTTAAGACTTTGATGGCTAAGAAAGGGCAAAAGTCTCCTATATTTGAAAGAAAAGAAAAGATGGTCTTCATTTATTAATTACAAAACATCCTGTATATACATATACATGCTTGAATGAAAACACAATGAAAGAAGGAAAGATATTTTTTTTGTATTACAAGCTTTAATATTTCATTGTTTTTTTTTTATCTTCAGAGGTAGTTCATAAACTAACATTATAGTTGCTATTCTAACTTGATACAATTTTAAAGGAATTCACAGATAAATATTATCTTTATTACAGTTGAACTTTGTAAAAAAATAACTTAAACTAAAATAAATACTTGCACTATACAAAATATTAATAAATTAATAGCACATAATAGTAACATAATCATCATGTCCTAGGTAAACTACTTACACTTGTGCTTACAGTTCCAACACTTCCATCTATTTCACTACTGCATTTATTATTGTTCCCTATATTACTATACTGCAGTTCAATATCGATGTCACTTTGTTTTATAATGTACACTTCATTATCATAAGCTGCTGCTTCATTGGGTTTAGTTAGTTTCTTGGGTATATAATTAGTGATGAAACTTGATGTGTAATTGAGACCATTGGGCGTCTTGCAGTGCAACAAGCAACAGAATATCTTGCGGAAATTTGAGTTTTTCCATGCATAAATTATGGGATTCATACAGGAATTAGCTATGGCCATGCGCAGAGTTATTTCATATGCTGTTGATGATTCTACCTTCATTATCATTATTATGAGAAAGAATGGTAACCAACAAATCGAGAAGCAACCCAGGATTAATAGCACCACCTTGAAAGAAAAAAACAAAAATCTTTATAAATACTTACTTTACAATATAAAAATGGTAAGAAAATGTTTCAAATATGAATTATTGTAACAGACTAACATAAATTTGCTACCAGTCTGTTGTATAATAAAAATCAGTGAGTGTCACGAAAATAGATTGGTTAAGAGTACTCCATCAATTTCAAGTAAGAATGTAAACATTTGATTATTAATGGACTAGAAAAATGTGCTGAGCAATTTGCTTTTTTCTGCGTTAGTTACATTAACTTAACATGTTTTTATATGGTAATGAAGCTGGAATAAATTATAAAATAAAAGCAGTGCAATTTTTCTTCAAGTTGAATAGAATAAATTTTACACGTACATATGTATTTTACAAAATAGCTAATAGTTAAATAATTATGCTTTGAATGTTAACAATAATTTTTAGTTACCATAAATAAAAACCTGACTTGAGATTTTTAAATATTTCCCCTTTCCATAAAAGCAAGGCATATAAAGCGTAAGTTTTCTTAAATGAAATAGCCTATACATTTTTTTATATTCTTATTTTCTGTTTAATGTTGATTACAGTGATATGACTATATGCAGACCTAAACCAAACAGTTTCAACTTTGTCTTGTAAAACATTGTCAAATATAAAGAGCAACCCTGGTATAATTGATGAACATTCGATGTGTTATAAAGTTGAGAACTCATTAACCAATCAGAAGTAGTAAAATTGAATGTCGATTTAAAATTAGCCAATCAGATTGCTAGATCTTAAAAGTTAACATTGCATTAGCTAATAACAACTTGAAAAATACTGAATGCAGAGATGAATAAAGTAAAATTAAATATTTTCAGCCATATGCATAATGCTACCCCTAAAACACTGTTAGTACGGTTTTAACTAGTAGTCACTAACGTTTGCTAAAATCATATTAAAAAAATGGTATGTGTAGGTTACATTTTAGTGACTACTAACTAAGCGTGTGGAAATCTGGCAACATCGCAAAATGTGCCGTCTGAACCTAGCTGTAATAACTTACACTTGAGAATTAGTGGTTGAAAGCATTTTTTAACAGTATTCGAATATATTATTTTCACGTGTTCACATAATTACATAAAAAACCACGTTAGCAGAGTAAATTTATTCTATACCTAAATTAAATTGCAACTGATATATTAAAAATTACCCTTGTAATTAGTTTGTTTTCTTTTTTTAGGTTACAATTTATAAAGTTTGTCCCAGTTCTTTACATTGTATACATAAATAAAACTAGAGGGAAAATAAACCTTATAGATAGCTTTTAAATTGCAAAAAGGATAGCAATAGTCAATCATTATAAATAACAATGGCTAAAGATTTTTTCAACATAAGGGCATGTTAGTTTTTTTTTTATCCTCTATAATATGTACATGCTTCTTTAAACATCTACCAATATAAATTTCTTTGCAGCCTCCCAATTAGATGACCTGCATCTCTTTGATTTACTACTTGCCCAAATATCAATTAAAAAAATTAAAAATGCTACATATTCTCAGAGATTGTTATATGCAATTATAAAAAATATTTTATAGTACAAACAGCTGCATTTTATACTACTCTTTGAAAAATCTTATAAAATCTTACTTATCTTCTTCACTGATATAGGTTAAAATGGTTTTAATAACGTGCTAAACATGCTTAAACACACCAGTAAGATTTAGTGGTCAACTAAGGCTTAGTACTATTTTAAATGTCACTGTGCATAGGTATTAAGTTAGTAGCATTTTAAAATATAGTTAAAATAATGTTAGTGGCTACTAATAAACTTATGCATATGGCTGTTTGTCTTTAGAAATGCTTACTGAGACTTCAGCTATAAACACTTCAAAATTTCTTGTTTTTAATTAAACGTTGACACCCTGCGATGCGAATAATTACATTATAGAGATTTCCAAGAATTAAATTTCCCCGCCTCTTATAAGGATATCAAACACACTACTAAGTAGAATGGTAGACACCTTAGTATAACGAGCATCTAGAAAATTTCATCCCTCCCAGAACTCAGGAATCTGCTGTCAACGTTTGTTGGTTGTTTTTAGAGACACCCTGTATTTGATGATGTTTTACAAAAAAAAATGAATAACGCCAAAACTGTTTGGTATAGGCCTTCATAAAGTCATATCTCTGTAATCAGCATTGTACAAGCAATTAAGAAAATAATGAAATATACCGGGTGTCCCAAATTGAGTAGGATAGTATAGGTAACTTTTTTATTATTATAGTTAGAGCTTTGATTAAATGAGCAAGTTGTGCAATTTTAAGTGCTGATTCAGATTTAGGTTAGAAAAATATAAAATTCATAACCGATTAGCAATTATTCCAAAAAAAGTGAAAATCGCGGTTTTCTAAAAAGTCAAATATCTCCATAATTTAAAAAGCTATGTAAAAAGTTTTAATATGAAAGTTGCTTGCTTCGATGAGGCACACTTAAAAATGATGCCAAAACAAAATTCAAGATGGCGGATTCCGACATATTAATGGCAACTTTCTTGTTTTTTAAATGGGTACCATATTGGATTTTTACATCATTAAATAGAATTTAACCAAAGCTTTAACTATAATAATAAAAAAGTTACCCGTATTATCCTACTCAATTTGGGACACCCTGTATAGAATGTTCCATTTAAGAAAATGTGATCTTTACATGCCATTCTTTTAAGGAACATTTTTTGTAATTGAGAATAATTTTAGAGAGTAGAAACAAACTTTTTCTAGTGACCGTTTTTGATATTTTTATATGGCATCATGATGGCATCCTCCAAGCACAGACCATTGGAATATCTATGATTAGAAGTTTGCAATTAATTTCTGAAGGGTGGAGAAAAGAGATGAGAACAAAAAAAAAATTTTTGTTGTGGCATTTCATAGAAGCAATTTCGCAGTTTAAAGTTTTTTTGATATCTTTCACCATTTTGAATTTACAAGTTAAGAGAGGATAGAACATTAACGTTTTTTTTGTATTTAAAAAATAAACTAAAATGATGGTGCTATCCTCTCCATCTAGATCATTGCAACAACTTGCATATTTTAATTGCCTATCTATCTATGTATATCACAACAAATCAAGAAAAATTAAGTGGAAAACCTAGTAAAACATGTCAACAAACAATTTAATCAGATTGAAATGAACTGCAGAAATTTCTGATATTTATTCAAACAATATGAAAAGTTGAGTAGTCAAAAAAGAGATCATTCTGGTATTTTCCATAAACTAGGACAAACATCGATTCTTAATAAATTATAACATTGAACTATTGTTAATCTTTATGATGAACCAAGATAAGAAAAATACACTCACTTTTGGTGCTTTTAATGACTGATAATCTCTTTGTTAACACTTGTTTTCCAAACATGATAAATTGAGGTGTGATTACACTAACTACTACTTCATAGTTTATTAAAAAAAAGTTGTTTTTCATGGATATTGTGGCGAATCTTTTATGTTAGAAATAGCAAAAACTATATTGTTTTATAAAATAATATATTACTCACCTGCACTGATTTTGTATCATTGGAATTCTTTCCATATTGATAACTTGTTGTGCTTCGAAGTCGCTTTGCATGACCAGTTGCTTCTCTCCATATTCTCACATAAACCACTAACATACTAACCCACACTGATACAAACATCGGAGTAATCACAAAATTGGTATAGTCTTTTGCCAGTACTGTGTGTAATGTGCATTCTTTCCCTTCTTCCCATACATTCCAGAAAATAGGAATACTAGAAATACCTAATGCTGCTGCCCAGGTGGAAATAATTATCATCACGGCCACTTTTTTTGTCATGTAACGACTATAATGTAAAGGGTACACAATAGCTATATATCGGTCCATAGCTATTCCTAGTAAATTCGAGATTGACGATGAACATGCTAGTATAGTAAAGGAGAATCTCAATATACACAATTCACGAGTTTTGTTTAAAGTGTAATCAATAAAAAATGCGTAATGATAAGGAAAAATTATCGCCACCATAATATCACTTAAGGCCAGGCTGAAGATGAATTGATTTGATAAAACTGCAGAAAGTTTGCGACTGAGTTTCACTGCACATATTGTTAGAATATTGCCACCTAACATTGTTAGAATTAATATGGCATCTATTATACCCCATATAACCAGTTTATAAATAGGAGTTGGTAAAAAATTTTTGTTAAAATTATCCATTTTGCATTATGAAGTTCTAAAATTGTATTGGTCTGAACTTAATTTTATTTCTATGCATCTCTGTTAATGGATTTTAAAAATAACTCCAGTTATCAATTGGCACTTGTCCAGATTCTGTTTGGTGTGTTTTCCATTAAACTAAAGTGAGTCCCAGTGGGTTCATTTAATGCTGATTACAATGCCATTAATACACTTACATTTTACACTTATTCACTTCATTTAAATCACGGTGTTGTAATTTACTTCTTTTATGAATTCACAACACTTTGGTTTTTGTGGTTTGTGGTCTTAGATGTTACACTAAATTTAATTATCTCAAACAAACTCACTTAAATGATTCAGTTTTATATGTTTTTAGCTCATTGAAAAATTTCATTAATATTATCTAGGAATTTCTTTAACAACTTTCCCACTTTAAATTTAATCTTAGAGATTTACAATTCTCTTTTTCTTTCAGATAATAATGATTTTATTATTAGTATTATTATTACTATTATTATTATGATAATAATAAAAGGATGGTTTACAGTGATACTCCAAAGTCTAGACAGCCATCGGTTCCAATATCCAAATTGTCAATTTGTTAAAGTGGCTTCTGGTGTTTGTAGGGAAGTTTATCCTGTTATCAGGAATAAAACAAAAACTCACCATTCACCGACAAAGCGTGTACTATATGCATATGAGTCACACATTTTTTTTTACACAAATGAATGTAAACACTAGAGGTTGCAACGTGTTACACTTGAACAACCAACACATGTGCATGCATACATATTAATGATTGATCAATTCGCTTCAGGTATCTTGAACTGGGAGTAACCCCACCTTTTTTTGTTTCTCTCTCTATAATACACTGACCTGACATAATACTAGAAGAATTGATATTGCTGTTACAGCTTAAGCTGTTGATTATTAAAAAAAAAGTATTTAAGTAATTGATCCAAGAGCTTATTATTGTAAACAATGTCGTGATAGTCTTCCTGAAAGAGGAGGTTCTGGGTTTAATTTTACATTTTAATATGTAAATAAATAAATTGAATAATATTAAATATATATAGTAGTAAATATATTAATTGTTTAATCTGTTAATCTGAAAAACAGTAGTACTAGTTTGCGTTTGCAATAAATTATTAATGGATTGTGTTTTTGCAACTTTATTATTATAATGCATAAATGGATTTTTTAAATTCTGAATGATTTATTAGTTTTTATCATTTCCTGTATTATTCTCATTATTAGAATGATCAAATATGCATAAGAGATTGTTCCACTGATTTAATTTTTTAAGTATTTTCATAGAATCTTATTTTTATTTCGTATTTGATATAATGTGAATAATTAATCATGAACTGATAAATAAACGTTTCAAAATTTACTAGATCAAGGTTTTTTCTATAATAAAATGAAGTTTTATAATTATAGAATATTATTATTATAATAATACACCACAGAACTTTAATTGTTAATCATTTTTCACTTTCTCTTGTTTATTAGTACACCGGATGTCCTTTTCATGGTATGCTCCTTAATGATAGTTCTAAAAATGCAAGAATTGGTTGTGTTATAATTTGCAACTTATATTTCAGATACGACAAAAAAATCTAAAATTGCTTTTTATGTATGTATCTTTCAGGATGGTGTTCCTGCACATTGCTAATAAATAAAAATTCTTAAAAGTCTCAGCTTTAAGCAAATCAATGTTTTATTTATGTATGTACATGAATTAATGTGTGGATTATGTAAAATAATTAATAATTTAAGAAATTTAAGAATATTACTTGTACAGCGTCTGTGATAAATTAAACAGTAGGTGTTACGGAATGCTACTGAAAAAATGGAGTTGCATCATTGTTATTTGTCAAAATATCAAAATAAATCATGAAGCAAAGTTATAGAAAAATGTCTTCTGTATGTTTTAAAACTACTTCTGATTATACAGGGTGTACTCTATAGCTAAGATAAGTTGAATTTCAAGTGTCTTTCTATTTCTTTCAAGATTAGGTATCCCAGCTGTAAAGTACACCCTGTATAACTGGATGTAAGTTCAGAACATCCGAAAGGCATTTTCCTACAACTTTTGTTAATAAAACTTTTTGGTATTTTGACAAACAACTATGATACAGCTGAAAGTTAAAGCATTTGCATGCAACTTTGAAGACTGATAACACCCTGCATTTAAGAAAATGATTTTGATTTGTTTTTGCCTGCCGTGTATGTAATGAAGCAATTCTGAGGGTACAGTTTGTCATTTGG
>VTPC01005338.1:0-28520 GCA_011009095.1 Ignelater luminosus | reverse complement strand
TATTTTTATACTTTGTTGCTTTTTTAAAAAAATGTCTCTTGAAGTTGCTATCACCTATACTATAAAACCTTCCTATTTATTTAACGATTTTAACCGCAACACAGCAGCTGCAGCTTTATATAAAAAGATAAGATGTTGAAATCGGAAAGTAAAATCAACTTGCTTTGCTCATTTCCAAAATGCGTTTTTTTAAATAGACTATAAATAAGCAATTTTATTATCGGATTTAGGATAAAAATCCATCCAAGCATTTATAGTACAAGGAAGTAAAAACGGTCAACACGTAGGTAATAAAATCTCTTACTTAACGATTCTAAGTTTTTTTTTTATTTAATACAAAAATGTCACCACGCCTAAATTATAAAGCAGCACTTTAAAGTGACAATTTATATGTATCTAACACACACATATAATCATTAACATCACACCCAACTATTTAAATCTTAAGTATATTCGTTCATTCAGCAAACTGTGATCAAAAATATACTCCCAGTGCTCTTATTTTGCCTACGCTTTTCAAAATTTTAAAAGAAATTTCCTTCTTAATTAACCCACACAAGAGTTGCGATATCCACCTTCGTTTCTTACTATTTATAGAGCTCAAATCAATTTTATTATTTATCTGGAAATAAATATGTATGCACACGATTTTCAAATCTTTTTTCCTTATTTGCTTCATTTATCTTGCTTAAAAGAAATATACCTTCAGGTATTTTGAAATGCTAGCATTTTTACTGTATATGTTAAAATAAATCGTGTCTGAAACGAACTGAGCTTACAAATTATGCTAATCATCTCAGATTTTTCAAATGCAAATCCGTTTCTCCCACGAGAAATCACATTTTCAACCCTGCGCGTTTAATTTTTAAAAGCATAATACGTAACTTGTTATACTTGGGTTTTTCTTTTTTCTACAGAAGCAGAAACTTGAAACAGCTTGAGAATAACCCTCAAGATCATTGAGGAAAGGAATTTACAGATTGTGTCGAATAAAAAGTCGTATTTATTTTACTTTGGCACTAAGTTTACAATGTAGAGTGTTTTTTGTTTTTATTTTAGTTTTCTTTAAGTATAGTACCTTTTCCAATATTATTATACTGTAAGTATATCCAGAAGGTTTTGATTCCATACAAGTTCAGAGATTTTGATGATACGCTTTAACAAATTTACTCTTGTTTTTATAATCTCAGAAAGTAATATCTTACATAAGAATTAAGTCAAGACTGAATTACCTTTTAGTCTTGTTTTATATTTATGAATAGTAATGAAATTATACAAGATAATATTTTGTTTATAGGCACGTAACTAGAGTTTCATTAATTGGTGCTGATATAGGTATGATATCGACAATTATACTAGGTCTTAAAAAAATAGAAGTGCTATTATTATTTTTTATAATTTCTATATAGAAGGGTACGAGATGTGTAGATATTTGAGGGTTCACGTCAGGTGCGCTGATAATTTTCTTCGTTTCACTTTTTCCCGTTAAATTATAACTTCTTCTTCTTCTGTCACCGTCTTTCCGTCTCAGTCATCGATCTACTTCTAGGCACGATTAAGACTAACCACTTCAATCTTTAAAAACTGCTTGTGAAAACTCTCGTCCGTTCTTTTTCCTTATCAGAATTAAACTCAATACAAAAGCTAAGCGGTCACGTCGAGGTAGCCGTTGCTGTTAATAACCATATCCCCTGTAGCAATCTTCATATTCTTGTAGAGTACTTCCATCTTCAACATTAAACCGCAACAGGTAACTGAGGTACCAACATTCTTTCAGACAACCCCATCGACCCGATCCTACCACTTTCCATTTTTCCACATCTCTAACAGTAATCATAGACCATATAAAGCTATGTGGTCGGATTATATCATAATCAAATTTCTGTATCCTGTTTTTTTTGATAAACCAGCCTTCAATGAAATCTCGGTCTCTCATCATCAACTGCATTTTCCCAGTTTGCTCCTAGAAAAAAACAAATTTTTGGTAAACAAGGCACCCTCCCCCCATTACTATCATTATAGAAATAAAACCCGCAATCAACTTATCTTTGTCGAGCAAGACGCCTTCTACTTATACATGCCAGGAAAGATTGTTGTCTTCAATCTGAAATACATTAAGATCCACAATCCAGACTGAATGTTCTGGTCAGCAGGATTCAGGAAAATAAATTGACCTACCATCTGTTATAATCATAGAATAAGCGGAAAATTCTAGAACAGATTTCAAACCCTAATCGGTCATAGGTGTTTGAATCTACATCAGCTAGACCATCATTGGTGACAAAGTCTCCAAACTCTAAAACTCATGCTTACATCTTCACCAACTTTCACCAGATAGAAAAAACTATTGTGAGATCCAACGTCTGGCTAGTTTCTCCAGGATCCCCCCCTCCGATACGCTTCCTATTCATGAGTCTCATCCGTGTGGACGTAACGACAGTCGTCATCTCCTCTAGTAAGAATTCCGCACCCGGTGAAGAATCAATCACCAGAGAAACCCTGAAACACCTTCTTCAAGTCAACATTAACTTTGACTGCTATCTCTGATTCAGTTGCTTTCAGTCTTATGAAAAATCACCACCATTGTGGTAATTCTCCAAGTCCAACAAAAAACCACTTTGTCTAATTTTCTTATAAGCCCATAGCCATGCTAAAAATGACAGCTAAAATCTTTAAAATCTCATTACACCAACTCAATTATTGGCAGACAAAAATAAAAGTTAACTCGGCTTTCAAACTAATTGTTCGGCATCTCAATCTATTTTTCCGGTTACATGCCGTGTCGTGAACACCTAATCCGTTTCAGACAAACAATTTCAAGGATTTTTACTTTTCAAACTAGCGCTTCTCAGAAATCGGACATTTTTTTCGCCTAAGACATCCTTCAGCTCCGGCACTTAACCGCTCAAATTATCTAATTTAAGGGCGGCACCGCTATGTGGTTGCTATCTCAGTTTACTACCGTTGGCTCCAAGAACTTCTTCTGAGAGGTCTTCTTGTTGGGAAGAAAATTCATTTAGTTCCGCCACAATAACCTAACCAGAGCGAAGATCCTTGACTCAGGCGACATCTACAGCTTTGGGGTTTTTACTTCCAATTCTTCCCAGTAGTTTTATACATACTAATCATCTGTTTTCAACCCTTGTTTGGTTGGACATGGCGCAGCCTTATTTAAACTTTATCCGTCTAATCATGAACTGCAAGTTTACCTGCTTTGTCACAGTTCCTTGCAGTCTAATCAAGCAGCTCCAGAAAAAATAAAAAAATACCTGCAAGGCTAGACCGCTTGTATCTCTTGCTGAAAATCTGCCATCAGGCTCGGATACCTTTGGTGGATGCACATCTCGAGTTTCAATAAACACTACTCGCCAAAAGCAATTGACTATGACAAAGGGCATGTCCTATAGGCGTAAGAAAACGGTTCAGAGAAGTTTTCTATTACCTTCCGCCAAAATCAAAAAATTTCTCCAGACTTAAATATTCTGTATCCGACCCCACAACAAACTAACAAATTATGAATCCAACACTATGTATGTATTCGTAAAAATGGTCAACTTCTTTCAACCTCAGTTCTAAAATCACTTCTATTATCGGTCCTGCAGATGATCCTGGGGTCGTCGTGGAGACTTGCGGAGCACTGAAGCGCTTTTGCCGCGTAAGGGTCATAGTTCTTCCAGATAAAAGATCCACCACAACTACCAGGACCCGTCATCGTTAGAAGTCACATTCACGTGTTAAAGATTTTATTCTGATGGAGAGCTTGTTGCGGTGTCCTTCATCTTAGTCTTGCTGGCTTTTTGCCTGACTAACTGCAATGTTCATCTCACGTCCACAGATGGTAAACCAAATGACACACTCATTTTCAAGTCGAAGGCGAGTTACAGTTCCTAAAGTATTCACTGGTTTCTTACGAACCGGAAATCAACAATAAACGACTTCGACGACAACGTATAAATATTAAACGGGATTATCTCCTACTGAAGAGACTAAAATAAAAGTAGGAACAGCTGCTTTAAAGCACTTTGTATGCTCCTTACTGAAAGGATAAAGGTACTTCTTATGTAACAATATTTTTCATCAAAACCAATTAAGTGCTGTTGCACTGTAGTTGCAACGTGGTATGGGTGTTCGTCTAGTTCTGAAATATTTTGTAAGGTTAGACCGTTTGGCTATAGGTGATATTTCGTCGGTTAGATATTAAAGGTCTAATTTTATCTAAGGTAAATGAAAGGTCATACCTGCTGTCAAATGCCTTGGAAATCTATAGATTAGCTTAATTGCTTAAAATAATTTTTCTAAATCTGTTTGGATTAGAAGTGCTTGGTGTAAGATTCCAAAATATGTAGCAAAACAAATTTTCTAGATGACGAAAACCTTGCAATAGAAAAGGAAATCTCGTGTCAGCAGAAAAACAACAACAAAGATCATGGAACCATGTAAGGTAAGCTTGGTCCAGGAAAGATTCACTCACGATTCAAGAAAGGAATGTGTTACAACTTACAATTAGTTAGACTTTGACTAAGCTTGGTATCAGTAATTTCAGATTTTTTTGAAGAATTGTTATTGAAGAAGTTATCCAGAAAATCAGTTTATAAAAGAAAACCCAATTGAAATAAAAGAAATGTGATAATGGAGTAGTTCTTAAATGATTTTGCAAGTAGGTAAAAAATATGAAAAATGAACTAGATATGGCAATTTATATGAAATTACGAAAAAAAAAAGATAAAAAGAGAAAAGTAAAAAAAACCAATTTTGATGTTGTTTCGTTTATAGTTTTCTCATCGTGAATTATTTTGGAAAAGCATGCCTGAGGCGATGTGGAAGAATTCAAGTTAAAACAAGCACTTAATGCAAAAATTTTTGTAATACAGAAATAACTGTCTTATTGGGTTCAAGAACAATATTCATCATGTTCAAGCATCGACTGCAAAAACCGTGTAAAATAAAACAATAGAGAGATAGTGACAGAAGGCAATCACTTAAGGCTTTGTGGGCCTGTTTTGCTTGTAATTACTCCTAATTAATTAAACAATCCTAATCTGTACATTATGATTAATTATGCAGATTACTCCATCTTGAAATCTTTTAAAATTACTTTTAATAATAATTAAGATTTGTGATTAAAATCATAAAGTAAATTCTCTTAGAAATATTCAACTTTACAAATAAAATTTTCTCACAATCTAGTTTTTTATTACCTATAGTAGGAAAACGTTTACTTTTCGTTGAGTAATGACTGATAACAAAGAATAAAAATTGCATTATGATTCGAACGACACGGGAGGTCTTTGTTGATTCCTGGAGTCGTTAGGATCCTATTGTTAGACTTTTTTGGAACAGTAATGGCTCTGGAACAAATGGACAAGACTTCTCACGTGTTGAATTTCTCATTCTTGTTGGTTTTGTATTTATTGAATTGCATGAGCGCAGTAGAGTTTTTTCAGGATTCTTTTAAGTATAACAATAGCTAATAGAAAATACTAGCAAACTAACAATAAGATTATTTTTGTAATCAATATCATAATCTAACTAGAACATAATTCCAATTTTTTTCAAAAGTGTAGTGTGTCTGGATTATCATGACCATTTGTGTATTCATCAGCATGATGTCCCCATTTTGTCAATTAAATGCTCCGCCCATAGGGAAGTGTTAATTGATTATTGATTTATTATTTGCATACATACACGCATACTTACATTACATACATACATATATACATACATACATATGTTTTTACATACAGCTATTAGGCTTTGACTAACCATGAAACAATAAATTTAGTATTTGATTGACGATTTATAACCTTTCATCCATAAAACATTATAAAGTACTTATTCAGTTTTAATAAAATATATTCAAGCAATTAGTGAAAATAAATAAAATGAATGTATGGCGAATGGTTTAGAACATTTTTGTACAGGGTGTTCCGTTTATCGTTCCACATTCAATTATTCGAGTAACATTATTTAAGTGAAATTAAAATATGTTTCTAAACATTTGATCAAATCAAAAGTATAGACTGCGCAACAATAACAAGAAAGCGAAAAACATAAATTATTCTATTTATGGTTTTTATGCTTGACCACTGAAGAATTCCACGTTTATGACTTAGATTTTATTCGATGCTGAAATCGTCTCTTTGAAGATCGAAGATTCTAACATAAGCCTCAAATGCGGAAACAAACCAATACACATATTACGACTATGTTATGTTAGCTCATAGTAAGTAAATAAACTTTAAAAATCTGTCAAAGCCGACCCACTGTTAATGAGTTGTTCTCCTCTTCAGTCATCAAAGTTGATTTAGAGTAAGAAAGAATACGAAAGCAAAAGAACGCGCAGCAGGGACTTGATGGTGGGTAATGATTAGTTGGACAAAGTAAACACCCATGCAACCCTCCGGCGCGACGGTTGATGGATGGTATAATAACTGCGTGACCGTGGTGGTCTTGATGGAGTTGGTATGCGAAATCGCCCGTCTGTCCAAGTACTGGTGGTTCAAATCGTAGTAGTTGTTCCTGAAAAACATCCAACCGACATGCAACGCGAATTTACTGTGGGGGAGCTTGATACGTAAAATAGTAATTTGGTGATTTTGTAGAAGGGAAATTAATGGTTTGAACAACATTGATGATAAAAACCGGTTTTTTCAAAAGCGCATGGTCATTGTGTTCTGTTTAAAAGAAAAACGGGATAATTACTTTTCACATTTCTTGATCACCTTATTGTATAACAAAATGATATGGTTTCAATTAAAATAAATAATTGTTACTAAGATCAAACTAAACTTGTTTTCCTTATGCCCCCCTCCCCTAAACTAAACAAAATTTTAATTGAGCAAAGTAAAATCAGCAATTGAAAAGACAATTAGAGTCGCCTCAAGACGCCAGGTGACTTAAGTACAGCATATGGTGAGCCAATTGTTAAGGGGCACGAAAATAGTGTTGTTATCCAGCCGGTATTTCCTTCCATTGTTGTTTGGAGTCTGTCTGTTTCGTACTTTCCGAAAGGATCTCTCCACAGATGCCCGGGAAAGCTTTCTGTTCCACAATCTTTGTAAATGAATTTTTAGATATCTTGTATATATATATATATACGAGGGTTGCTATTTATATTTCTGGCCTTGGCTACACTGACTGTTTCCAGGCGTCAGCTGACATTTCCGGTGTAAACTTTACATTGTTGAACATAACCTCAACCACAACATTTTGTCATTTGAGTGCGATTAGTGTTGTTTGCAGTTAATTGAAAAGTGCATTCTCTAGTAAAAAATGGAATTGACCCGTGAACACTTTCGTGTAATTATTTTTCATAACTTTCGACGTGGATTACCACGACAAGAGTGCATCAATGAACTTAATTCATTATATAGCGATAAAGCTCCATCCTACAGCACTGTAAAAAACTGGTATAATGAATTCAAACGTGGCCGATGTTCACTCCAGGACGAAATCCGTGAAGGCCGTCCAAAATCTGTCGTTGTGCCTGAAAACATCGATGCTGTGCGTGAACTGATTAAACAAGATCGTCATGTGACATACCGTGAGATTGAGGCATCTTTGGGCATTAGTATGACTAGCATCAACAAGATCATTTGGCCGTAAAAAGAATTTGTTCCCGTTGGATCCCGCATAACCTGACCAATGCTCAAAAGAAGGCTCGCGTCGACTGGTGCATTGAAATGTTGAAGAAATTTGCGAAAGGTGCATCAAAGGCTGTGTATAACATCTGCACAAGTGACGAATCATGGATCTACGCATATGACCCCAAAACAAAACAGCAATCAACTGTGTGGGTCTTTCAAGACGAGCCAAATCCAACAAAAGTTGTTCGCGGAAGAAGCACATCGAAGCAAATGGTTGCCTGTTTCTTTGGCATTACCGGTCATGTGGCAACAGTGGCGTTAGAGCAACGTAAGACGGTCAACTCTGAATGGTACACAACCATTTGTTTGCCAGAAGTCATTGGAGAAATTCGGAAAACTTCAAAGAAGAGGCGAATCATTCTTCATCATGACAATGCAAGTTCTCACACCGCTGCTCAAACAATTGAATATTTAACCAGCCAGAAGGTCGAGTTGATGATTTGGCACCCAATGACTTTTTTTTATTCCCGTACATCAAAAACAAACTGCGTGGTCAACGATTTTCAATACCAGAAGAAGCCGTTTTTTGTTTCAAAACGCATATTTTGGAGCTGCCTCAAACAGAGTGGAAAAAGTGCTTCAAAAATTGATTCAAATGCATGGAAAAGTGTATCAATCTTAATGGAGAATATTTTGAAAAACAATAAAACTAGATTCGATCATAAATACTTGTTTTTTTATTGTTAGGCCAGAAATATAAATAGCAGCCCTCGTATATATATCTCGGTTATTTGAAGAGATATGAAAAATCTACTTTCTAAAAGAAATCGTCAGAACAATCGTAACTACCAAATTCATTATCATTTCTCAACGAAAATTGGTAATAATGTATTTGACACCAGATATTCTGTTAGATTAAATAAGTGTTTTCTCTGTTCGACGTTTTTCATCCATAACTCGTGAACAATGTAATATTTCATTTTGCAGTCTGTCGCAAAATTGTAGCTCAAGTCAAAAGGAGTAACTTTACTGAACATATACGATGTTAATTCATAATACTAATTTCTTCTTGGGTTTCAAAAATGATCTCAATGTGCATTAAATTAAACGCACAAGTTTTTTGTGAGAATCGGATATAAAGACGTTGCCTTTAAATCTACTCATCCACACTTGATCAAATTCCGATCTATAGACGTCCGCAACTAGAGTTCGCCATTGCATATCTTAGAGATACTGAGAAGGCATCAAAAACTTTTGTTCTTTTAGGTATATGTTTACAGAACTAGTAAGATGAGTCTGCTAGCTAGACGTTACAGAAAATTGGCCCAAAATCCAATTGTAAAATTTTTTTCTTGTTAACGGAAATAGACAAGGGAGTCACTTTGCGGATTTGTAAATAGGAGATCGTCAGCGCCATACTTTTTTCCATGGAAAAGTTTTCCGGTAAAAAACAAAAATCGATCGCCTGTACTGTCCACTTTGGTAAATGGACAAAAATACCAAGATTCACTGTTCGCGACGAAATTTGAATACTATGTGTCTAGTACAATCTCCTAGACAAGATTACTGTAGGTACAGTTATGGTTTTTCATTTCCACCTCGGCATTTAAGAAGAGACGTGTTTTTCTATCTCCAGAACGAAATGTTCCATTAAGATGGAACTTTTTAATTGTAAACGGTACTTAATGACAACATATAAGTCGGGTTCAGATGATGTATATTTGTTTTTTTTGCTGCTAAGAAATTTTGAAAAATCAAATTTTGGCCAACTTTGAACTGTTGTAGTTGGCCGTGATTGTGGTTTTTTGCAAAATCTCTCCCGTTTATTGAATACCTTGAAGTATCAGTTACGACAAAGCTCTCTCGACTGTATTTTAAGAGTGGCCATCTTGATTGTCAAATACTATTTGGAAAACCAAAGAAAGAAGGAATGTTCTATATTCAGGCGGAACACTGCTGCATAAGATTTAAAAAAGGTAATGGCAAATGTACAGGGTATTTCGTTAGAAGTTCTGCGATTTTGATTTCATTGAACAAAGGACATTGCAATTCATCGATCCCTATCCATTGAAAATAATATCATAATGAACATTGAAGTTATTTTTGAAACCCAAGGAGTGAATATTTTCAACTTATATGTTCAGCAAAATTATTTATGTTGACTTAAACAAACGTTATTTATTTTTCAAAAAGTGTAATCACGTTAGACTTTTTGGTCCGCCCTGGTATAATTCAATAAAGTAATATTAGAAAAATTCTTAGACGTCCCCTCTCTAAAGAACAAACTAGATTGTAGAACTCATAAAACCTATTTTAATCTACATAATAACCTCAATCATTGACAACTCTAATGTTACAAAAAAGAGGTTAAGTTAACTTCTTTCTGTCAAAAACAATATAATTTCGAGTGTCTAATAATTCAATTTTTATAATGCACTAGGATACAAAGAGAAGTTCTGATTTACTGATTACAACATGTAACCAACATGTAGACCTGTAGAAAGTGAGATCTTTTCTTTTATAAACATTACAGGACAATGTCTTTACGATTATAATCCTTTTGGTTGCTAAGCAAGCAGTAGGCTGAGACAAGGAACTTCTAAGGGGTTTTTTAGGAATAGTGTACTTCTAGTTTCACAAAGATAAACTTTAACCTTCAGTGCTTAAAACTAATTGCAAAAATTCTAATTAAACTATTTTGATATACAGTGTGATCAAAAAATGCAAACCGTACTTTCTCTCTATTCTTTATAACGGGACACTTTTTGTTATTAAATTATAACCTCTAGTTAAAAGTTATTTATATACTCAAGTAAGTAACAGTTTTGTCACTGGAAGTCGGTCTTGTTAACAAGCGAGTGACTAGTTAAGGAAAGCTTGATTAATTATGATGGACATACTCATGATGATCCAGTAAAAACGAGAGGGATTTAGATGTTTGAAAACGTTTTTAAATGTTTTTTATTTTATTACTATTCAAGCGAAAACGTACAAAAATAAACAAAGTATACCAGACAATCAAGCCATGAAGACTTGGAAAACACTGATCTAGAGATTGAGGTTAGGGCCTAATTACCCCGAGGTATGTGGTTAAGACGTCTTAATTTACATTAAGATGAAGCAATTGAGAAATTTAAATATAAACTTCTTTTAAACTAGTAACTCAAAATTATGAAATCATAAATTTTAAGAATTTTAAAGAATTTATTTTAGTAGCATTAAAAGCTTCATACATTTCAAAAACTTTATTTTGTCGTTCCAACCTTTTAAGATTACAGTAAAAATGCTGAAAAGGGTTACGAAAATATTATGTGTTATTGATAGCACTAATAAAATCGGTGCTAGTTACACGCTACGTACGTTTTCTCTTTAAAATTATCGTTTTACCTATTTTTTGTCAACTTTTCATATACTTCATTCACTATATCCTGACTCTATTCTTGCTAGAACGAGGGAATTTTATAAGGGTTCATGTAAGTAAAAAAAATTGTGATAAAAAAACAAGCTATTTGTCAGATTTTATTTACGACTTGAATTTATAGCTTTAGGTGAAAAGTCTTTTCATGCATAGTACCCAAAACTTAATTTGAAATGTAATTTGAGCATTCTAATAATATTCGTGTAGTAAAATTAAGAATTCACAGCAAATAGAGTAATCTAGAAAACAGGCTTTGCGAAATTTATGAAAAAATGTAAATATTTACGCATCAGTTTAAATAAAACGGATATATTTTTCTACCCTGTTGATCGTGAGTTCTATATTATCCATATTAACTGCTACAGTTTTTTTGTTAGGGTTCATGTGTCTTTCGTATATATTTCTGATTGCCTACATTAATCGTTTTGCTTGTTTCATTTTTCATAGCCCCTTTTTTCGAATATCTTTTTCAACTACTTTATCATCTTTTTACAATAAACGTATCATATCACTGTTTTTATATTTTATGATGATAAATGTAAATCAATATCAACGGTTATACTATAAAATGGTTTATCTCAGGAAAACTGTTTTTAAATATAAAGAAAACGTATCAATTTATTGTTTTTCAAATATCAGTCCAGCTATAATAGATATTGAAATTTGATGAATTAATACAATTATTATTTATTAAAATAATGCTTTGTCGTTATGAAACTTCTCTTTATATGTCAATGTAAAAAAACACGCATTTTTCTAAGCAATATAATTATAATAAAAATATTTAGTACTTAAAGTAAAAGTATGACGCAGGAAAATAAAAAAAAAGTTCTACTCGTCAGTCCCTAGGGTTTCTTAATTGTATTTAATAAACGTTCTGTAAATTTAAAATGTTTGCAGAGTTCGGACAAGGTTAGCTTTGCCTTTAACTTTAATAAGTGCAGTTCATTACATGAGTAAACAGACTTTATGAAAATGATGTATCTTATGCTAAATACAAACTTTTCTTAGTAATTATTAATTATTTAATTATAATTAGCTAATTAAAATGGTTAAAGGTTATCTTAAGATTGTAGGTGTAACGCCTCTAATTTACTATGATTCGTATACATTTTCAAGATTTTCATGGAGTTCTTTAAACTGAACCTATGATAATTTAAGATATTTATGTTATAATACACAAAAATTAAATAAAGAAAAACCTATGAAATCTAAAGTGCTTTTGGTTCTACTGTACGGCTGAACACCCAAATTAAAGTTAAGTTTGTCTTAATGACAAATAATATTGTGAAGATAAGATTCAAAAACCCTCTTAGTCTTCTCAGTATTCCAAAATAAAACTGCTTTTATCTCTTACTGTGTTGTGAAAAACTAGGCCTTCCTATAGTTAAATAGTGTTTCCCGATCATTTCTAGCCTGTGGAAGTCATATTTCATTAATTAATTCCGACTCGTTGTGTTTATTGCAATAATATCTTTGTGAGCAAACCTCGTATGTATCCCCTTGAATTTAATATAGTCTGCGAATGTAAAATACAATTGCTGAATTTTATTTATAAAGATAAAATTGTCGTGTACGTTATTGTGAATTTATTTTTATTGCCTTTGGTTTCTTTATGAAATGATTTTAAATATCAAAAGCCTCAATTCAGCCTGAGGTCACTTTTTAAAATTGTCAGCCACTAGACGATTTATTGCTTACAGTGGAATGGGGATATCTTGTTCGATCTTGTAATATAATTCTTTCTGTTGACTAGTTAGGGCTGTGTGAGCATTTCGTCTCCCATTCTAAATAGTCCTCGTCTGTGCGACTTTAGAAAGGTGTTTCGTTCTTTAATGAGTACCTACCTTGTTGATTTCGCCAGTTTCTTCAGTTTTCCGAGTTGAGTTGAGTTCCAAAAGGCTTTCCCGTTTGGTTTATTTTACATCCGGTGGTACCGTATCGCTAAATACAGTACCGTGTACGTGGGTGGTGTTTTCCTTTCAGAAGAGATTTTATTTACCGCTTCATATCGTTTCTCTTTCTAAGCATATGGTGTGGTATCTACCACAGAGAGTAGATCTCTTAGTGCAATTATTACTTAATTAATTATTAATTAATCCCATCTAATTGGAAATCTTATCTGCTATCGTTTATCAGTCTCGTTTAAGAAGTCGTTCTACGGATAGTCTTTAGTCCATCGTAATGACATCACAAAAATCTAATTGGAATCTTAAAGTATAGCGAATCCCGTCCGTAAACCATACAAAAAACTATATCTCTGAGTTTCTCAAGATTTGTTAATAGCATACCTAAATTATCTAGACCACTAGAGTCGTTGACGAAATATCCTATAGAGCCGTCTTGCTACTGAACAGTTTCTTCGATTCGTTCACCATAAATTTTTAAAACTAAACTTTAAAAGACCTAAAGAATAATATAGAGTTCACTACTGCAAATTTATTTTATTGTTTATTTGCAAAGAATTATTCTGCATTGGGCGGATGCAAACAAGTCCTTCAGATACTGTAGATAATTATTTCTGTTTAAGTTGCATTTATTAGAAGAAATGCATTTTCTAGTTTGTTTTTTAAAATTGAATGTAATATTTGTACTTTTTTGAATATTTGTTTATAACACAATTACAAATGAATGTTATAGAGATTATCGTGTGTGACAAATTGTTTTATTATTTTGCTTACAATGTCTACTTATTTGTCAATTTATATTTTTGCGTTTGAATGATTTTTGTTTAGAGCAATTGCGATACGCGGTGCAGCTGTGAACGGTGGCAAGTTCACTCTCACTAGAAGCCGCTGTCCAAACTGTGAAGTTCCTTGTGTTTATTTGTTTTTATTTTGTATCACACAACGAGCTTAAATATAGCGCGTGTACCTCTCGAGTTCGCCTTTATTAATTAGTAAAAGGAAAATATTAATAAGTTCACCCAAGTCAGTAGAGTTGACTTATGACGAGACTTTTATAGTCACCGGCGCTTATTAATTTTGACGTTTTTCTCTACTTTGCCTATTTAAAAATGAGCTGATATCTAACTTTATTGCCGAATTCATTCGCCTTCGATCCTCGAATCTAGCCAAGTAGCACATTAGTTATACTTTGACGGTAAGTTATTGCGCCTGAGCCACTAGATTTCGTTTTTCCCGTAACAACTGTCTTAAACATCTTTATATCTAGTTAACGAATTTGTCTTTTTCAAAAAGCTTTTATCTAACTAATTTGTAATTGAATAAATAAGCAATTGCTTCATTGCAGCATCTGTTTTCTAAATGGTACTGCTAATGATTCAACATTATTCATTTCAGAAACTTTTCTTTGGAAGATAATAAACTCTTTATCACTATGAATTAATATTTTCAATTTTTTCAAAATTAACGGACATTTAATGTTTTTGATTCAGAAAATGTTCCAGAACCATTCTTTCCAACAAATGCAGATCTTTTCCTCTTGGCTTTGAATTTCCATATAAAATTCGCTAAAAGTTATTATATGACAAAAATGTTTATTCTTAGTAGAAGAATATGATGCAAATAATTGTATCCTGTTTTTGAGGTGACGTAGGATCTTACCATGGGCCGTTGGGCTTAAAAGGTTTTAAAAAATTCTATTTTACTATGAAACGACGTATTCTATGGAAAAAAACACAAGAGTAACTTTGGCAGCAATTTTCTTAGAGCACGGGGCTAGCCTATTCCCAATTCTCCGTTTCTGATAGAGATATCAAAGGCCAAACTACGTAAGGTAATAGACATCTTAGAGTAACGAGCATGTAGAAACTTTCATCACGATATCTCATTTTGTTTTTGAAATATTGGGAAAACAAGAAATTTTAAATGAAACTCTGACATCCTGTATCTCGAAAAGGATGCACTTTAGGTAAACGATTTTCAAAACACCCTGTATACGAGGTGTGTGCGAAAAGTAATGAGACTGGCAACACTGCGGGAGATCTGGCAACGTTGTGTCTACCGGCCTGTGCTAAACCGGTTTGTTTATCCCTTCCACTTCCTCAGTCCTAGTTACAACTCCGTACAGCTAACACATTATTTTTGACAGCGCCATCAGTGAAGTTGTGTTTTTGTTGTGTGTTACAGAAATGGAGCATCGGAATTTAGAGCAACGTTGTGCAATAAAGTTTTGTGTTAAACTTGGTGAATCCGCGAGTGTGACTTTTGAAAAGTTGAAACAGGTCTATGGGGAACAGTGCTTATCAAGAGCACAAGTTTTCCGCTGGCACAAATCATTTTTGGACGGCCGAGAACACGTTGAAGATGAACCTCGCTCAGGGAGACCTTCAACTTCAAAAACTGACGACAACGTTGAACGTGTGAGGGCTCTTGTGAGATCAGACCGTCGTTTAACAATAAGGATGATGAGTGAACAGTTAAATTTAAACACTTTCACCGTGCATCAAATTTTGACAGACATCATGACAATGCTCCGTGTCACACAGCAATTTCCATCAGTGAATTTTTGACCTCAAAACGCATTACTGTTGTTCCTCATCCCCCCTATTCACCTGATTTGAGTCCTTGTGACTTTTTCCTTTTCCCGAAATTGAAACATGTCCTAAAAGGACGTCATTTTGGAACTCTGGAGAACATTCAAAAGACTGTGACCGACCAGTTAAAAGCCATACCAGTTGAAGACTTCCAGCGCTGGTACCAAGAGTGGGAACAACAACTCCGTCGGTGTATAGCTGCCCAAGGGAACTACTTTGAAGGGGATAACATTGTTGTTTGAAAAAAAATAAAAACTTTGGTTAGTACGAAATGAGTCTCATTACTTTTCTCACATACCTCGTATATCCTCTTTATATAGAAATCTCTAGTATTTTATTTTAATTAATTAGAAATTTCGAAAACCGTCGTTGTTCTTTATGTACATTGTACAACTCGAAAACTGCACACACTCAAATACGCGAGCAGTCCGTATAGAAACAGACGTATAAATGCTCTCTAAATAAGAAAATTTCGCTTAAACGCGGTTGGCCTTCTCTCATTACACATTCAAAAGGGAGTGATAAATCCAAGTTCATTGTTTCTAAATGAACGCAAACGATACCATTATATTTCCCTTGTTGAAAGTGTCTTGCTCTTCTCTTTCATCTGATATGCAAGTTTAACATACAACTTCCCTCTGTTTTGTACAAGCCGTCTGTATTCTGTGTTAATTCGATACTAAAGCAAAACTCGAAAATAGACTAGAAAACATTTAAAAACTAAAAAGTTAGACTCTAGCGTAGAAAATATTCAATTCAATACAAGCTTTATGATACTGAATGGAAAACTTGATGAAACTAAACCGGAACTACCACTTAGAATTAGTTGATAATAGAAAACATGAATGATTAGAACAAACCCTTAGATTATTATACGATACAAATGAAAGTATAGCTTTTAAGGAGGAGGCAAACAAGTAAGAAGTAGATACGCAGTGAAACATCAGTGAAATGCAACATAAATTATTTACAAATGCTACGAGTCGCTACTAGATTTGTAATTCCAAGCTAGATTAACAGAAGAGGGCTCCAAGAACAAAAGAAAATTCAGTTTGTTCTCTTTTAAACAAGCGATGACGCGTCACTTGCGTGCTAAACCAAAATTCTTTTACTTTCTTTTAGATGTATATACATCGAACCATTTCTGATGATGAATTTTATGGAGAAGATCGAGTGATATAAAAATGTAATGACTCTAATGAATGGTATGACATCTTTTCTAGTAGATGCATAAAAAAGTAAAGTAAATTCCTGTTTACTTTTTATTGCTTAGTTTACTTAAGAAAATCTAATTTTCTGCAGATTGTGTCGAAGGTGGGTAGTTCACACAAAAATCAAAAAAATAAAGTAAGACTAAAGTATTAATATACGTATAATAAAAGGCCAAACTTAATTTAGACTAGAAAAAGATCTGAACAGAAACTTGTGTATTGGTTTTTATTTCAGACAGCATCTCTCCAATCAGATCTGATTGCAGCGATTGACTAATTTTTTGGGGTAAGTGGTTTTTATACTATAGTCTAAATCAAATAAGAATAAAATAGGTGGCACTGCGGTGCAAGGCAGATTTAAGCAGCTGAAGTGTTCGAAAAGGGCGCCAATTTGAAATTGCTTTCTAATAGTTGTTCAAGAATATGTATAAAAATTAAAAACCAGTAGCTGACGAACTATGAATAAATGAAATAGTAGATTTTTATAATGACAAAGTATAATGAATAACCTCATAAGTATATACCTCTTACGAAGCAAAGGAAGTTACGAGTTAACATGTAAATGTTTATTTATTTAGTTTTTACATAAACAAAAAGGTAAAAAGCCTGTGGTACAAGTCAATTCAATAATTACAAAACATATTTTAATTAAGGAGCAGGAGTTGTAGGTACTGTATATAACAATAGTGCATCCATTTTGCTGTTTGTGTATTTATACTTCTGGTAATCACTCTACCTCCATATCATCGTCAGCAGAATCCTCCTCGCTAGAACTCTCCGACTGTAAATTGATCACAATTTTCTCAACCACTTGTTCTGTCATTCCGTCTAAATCCCACATATGATTTTCTTCACGTATTACATGATTGACACAATCATTCCACTTTTCTGCAGTTATACCAGCAATTCCATCACATAAGAGTTGCTTTACCTCTTCGATAGAGTACGTTCGATTATTAACAGCAACATGTTGCTTAATTTGAGCCCATACTAGCTCAATAGGATTCAGATTACAGTGATACGGTGGTAATCTTAAAATTAATCTTCCACTCTTTTTAATAAGTTCATCGATGACATATGGTGTTGGATGTGATAACACATACTGTTTTACCAATTCTAATAACTGCAATTTCAATAAATTATCTCCTGGTGTAATTTCCTTGCCATGAAGCCAATCAATAATCTGATCTTTTCTCCAATTCCGAGTGGGTACTTTATCAGCTTTAACACTATGATAAGGGGCGTTGTCCATTACAATGACCGAATGAGGTTCTAATTTAGGTAGGACCCCTTCCAACCACATTCTAAAAACATCTCCATCCATGTCTTGATGATAATCACCTACAAACATTCAAATAATTTATTGTAATAAAAAACATACAAAAACAATACAGTTCTCACCTGTCTTTTTGGATTCAAAAGTTAGAAGTCCTCCATCAACAAAGCCAGATTCACTACCGATGTGAACAACTATTAACCTCTTTCTTTTGCCTGATGGATCTTTGATTCCAGTTGAAAGGCCTTCAAATAATGCTTGTCTGGCAGTTTTAATGGTAGTATCATGCCAAACTTTGCTTCCCACATGTCCTGCATTAACCCATGTTTCATCTGTGTAATAAATCGTTCTTCCTTCTTCTCGGTGTTGTTTAATAGCAGTTAAATATTTTCTTCTCCACAAAACAATAGTTGGTTTTTCAATCAAAATCGTTTTTCTTGTTCGTTTATCATATTTGAATCCTAATTTTAATAACGTTCTATGTAATCTTGAATAACTAAAATCTGGTAATGAATTGTCTTCGTTAACAGCTTGCAGTATTTTTCCTACAGTTGGAACTTCATTTCGAAAATAAAAACAATGTACATGTCTTCGTATGGCAGATTTCTCGAAGTCTTCAAGTTTCTGAAAACATGTTTTTGATTCCCTAGTTTTCTTAGGAGATCGTACCAATCCAGAAGCTTCCATTTGTTTAATTATATTCCACATCGTATTCTGTCCGATCCCAACTTCAGCCGACGTTTGCTTGACTGACCAAGTCTTATTGTTGTTTTGTAAATGTTTTAAATAGACATTGTAAGCCATAAGTCTCTGACCACTTTTTACGTGTTCTCCTTTAGCATTTTTGAAAACTTCAGCCATAATCGCAAATATAACCTGAAATATTGCATTGATATTTTGATCATTAGGTTGTTATAATTCAAATTATAATTACCTGTATAACGATACGGTGAGTTTAATGAGCTCTTAAAAGAACTATTTTAATATAAATAAAAGAATAACAGCAATACCAAAAAAAGACGTAAAATGACAAAATTAGAATAACAGGCTAACTGACCCTAACCAAGCAAGAAGGAAAAAGTGTGGTTATATTACAACTTCACAAAAGCCAACGTTGTCACGTCTCCGTTTCTTTTAGGTTTGTCTTATCATCTATTTTTAAGGCATTTATGAAACGTACGTTATATATTTTTCAGTTATAAACATTACTAAAAAATTGTTTTATCAGATATATGTCATAAAACATTTTTTTATGTAACTATAAGTAATTTACTTTCGTACATCTGGTAACACGGTATTCAATAAAATCAGCATGTTAAAGTTGTGTAAAACGGACTCGTTTATTAACCAATGAGGATGAAGGTCATGCTGTCCCTATCATTTCCTTCGCTTTATTCTTATTTGATTTAGACTATAGGTGTTAGTTCAATGTTTGTTTCCTATTGCTATTATGTTTAATTCAGAAATTGTATTTATAGTCTTTTGATATTCACAAAAAAGATTCTGCCACAGATAAGATTTTTTTAATAAATTTAACCATTTTGATGAACTTATTAAATTTAATTATTATTTAGGATTTGTTAAAATTTCAGTTTTTGTCTTTGCATTTAGAAATTGTTCTACATGTGTAAAAGATGAAAATATAGTATGTGATTTTGTTATTGTATGAAAACTGTACAAAGCGATAAATTTTATTCAATGAATGCTAAATTTTACTTTGGTATTATTCCTTTTTGAAAACTTTACATTTTAGTAAATTTTCCTCCTGATAAATTTTATGGAGGTTTTTAATTTAATTGTTAATTAGTAATTTCCTTTTATGTAATTATTTACCTACTGTTTAATTTTGGTTTTCTTGTGTCCTTTTTATTGTATACAAAGCCACTGGCGCCTACTATTGTTAAAATTTGTTTTTTTTAAATTAAAATTTTCATAATATATTTTTTAGTTTTGATATGCTTTTATTGTATGTATGACTTGAGAATCTGCACCTAAGGCAACTAACTGAGTTTAGCTGGCCTAGGACCACGAGATCCTTTAAACTATTTAAGTCTGTATTACTTAAGTGATTGGTACTATATATTTATAGTAGCTTCATTCACTAATAAGTACGCTCTTAACATTTTGGAGCTGTGTAAAATCATTGTGTTTATTTAAAACTTCGTACAACTTTTTTATAAATATTTTGGCCCGGTGTCTACTCTCATTTCACTAACTCATAAAGCTTCTTTAAAATTTGAAGAAGTGTAGCTTATTGCCATTGTAATTAGAGAATGTTTAAGTTTAACTATAAGAGCAGAAACCGATCCTTTTCGCTTAATAAAAGCCATTTGCTTTCAATCTGCAAAATTGCTACAGAAATACACTATGAATTGAAATTGCTTAAAATAAAAACCAAGTCCTGGCAAATTTCTTTTCATTTACAGCGTCCAGAGCTTCCTGCATGCTTTGTGCTTTTGTAGAATCAAACTCATTTAAATTTCTTTTAATCATTTCAAAATTTTTTGCGTAGTACACTGCAGCCTCAATTCAGGTACCCCATCGGATAACAATAGGCGAAGGAGGTAAAGCTATAACGGTGCCTGCAATATTCCAGAACGTGACTAACCAAAAAAGGGCTTTTAGAAAAACTTTTTCTATCATTTTGGGATACAATACTTGCAATACAATCATAGCTCGCTGCATATGCGCCAGTGCAAATTAATTGAACACGTGAATACCGGATTTCTTTTGGCCACAAAAAACCTAATGCGTCATTAAAAAAAGAAACAATAGTTGAATGATTGGTTTTTTCTAAAACTCCCATGGTCAATAGATATGATTTGTCCTCTTCACTTCCTAAAACTCCAAATAAAAATTTGAAATATATCTTTGCTCCACATCCGTTATTTCGTCTAAAAAGAAAACATATTTTGATTCTTCTATTTCTTACCTATTATTGATGCATCTGGAATATTTTACTTAGTGTGTTTTTCCAAACACTTTGCAAAAGTTTCATTTTGTAATTCTCTAAAGGGTATGTTTGCATATATAAATGCTGTGCATAAGTCTGTGTTGTGTTTTGTTCTGTTTTTTCTGTTCTTATTGTCTTGATGTTTTACGGTCTGCAGATGTTGAGTTACTTGAAATCTTTTTGTTGCTGTTACCGGAACTTCACAGAATTTGCAAAATAAAACATTCCCATTTGTAGTAGAATCACTCAATCCTTCCACATACTGATTTAACGCAGAAAGTACATAATTATTTTTTTTTGGCAACGTCGTACTCGTATATGTGTTGTCTACTGTATAAACATTCACTACAACCTACAACTAACTCAAATTTGTTGCCAAGTAAATTATGAGAACAACAAACAAATACAGTTATTTGTGAGGTAGAATATCTTGTTGAATTTATTACCTCTTTATTAAAAATACATTAATAGTTTGGTGTGATACATAGTTCATTAATTATTTAGTTTAGAAGATTAAAAACTGCAAGAATTGGCCTTAAGAAGGGCGATTTCCCACTTAAAGCTATGACTAAATTACTTCCCATTTGAATGTTTCTAGTCTTTCAAAAACTTCACTTTGGGAACATTTCTTAAAATTACTGAATGCGCTTTATGATTTTTCTGCTTAAATAGGGAAACGTATTGTTGAAACTTCATAAACAAGAATTAACATGGACCTGGTCTACGAGGGTGGTCAGAAAAGTTTCCGACCTCAACGTGAAGATGGCAGCACTCGTAAATAAAAGCTACTGAATTTCGTTGTTCATCTGTTGACAGTTACTCACCAAAGTTTCAGCCATTTTGGACGCGCAGTTTTTATGTAACAGTCGTTTGAGTGAGTTGGTGTGAGTTTTTTTGTGAAAATGGACAAAATCGAGTATCGAGCTGTCATTAAATATTTGTTTTTGAAAGGCAATACGCCTTCGCAAATAAAAGATGAGTTGGATTCTGTGTATGGGGACTCTGCACCATCATTTACCACAGTGAAATTTTGGGCTGCTGAATTTAAACGTGGCCGTAAGAGCTTGGGAGACGATGAACGTTCGGGACGTCCAAAAACTGCAACTACCGACGAAAACATCGCCAAAGTTCACCAAATGGTGCTAGAGGACCGCCGAATTAAAGTGAGAGAGATAGCAGAGGTTATGAACATGTCAAAAGAACGTGTTTGTCACATATTAAATCAACATTTAGGCATGAGAAAGCTGTCCGCGCGTTGGGTGCCGCGTTTGCTCACGTTAGACCAAAAACGTGTTCGAATGAATATTTCCAACGCTCTTTTGGCGCAGTTTAGGCGAAATAAATCCGAGTTTTGGCGCCGATTAATTACTGTAGATGAAACTTGGATACACCATTATACGCCCGAAACAAAAATACAGTCCAAACAGTGGACTGCAAAGGGGGAACCGACTCCAAAAAAAGCAAAAACTGCTTTTTCGGCTGGGAAAGTGATGGCAACTGTTTTTTGGAATAGTCATGGAGTTATTTTAATCGATTATCTTCAAAGAGGAAAAACCATTACAGGAGCATACTATGCATCATTACTTGACAAGCTGAAGGCAGAACTTGCAAAAAAACGGCCACATTTGCAGAAAAAGAAAATCTTGTTTCACCAAGACAACGCACCGTCTCACACCTCAGCGGTTGCCATGGCGAAAATCCACGAATTACGGTTTGAACTGCTTGACCATCCACCTTACTCACCAGATCTAGCCTCAAGCGACTTCTTTTTGTTCCCTCATCTCATCGGAGGACAAAGATTTTCGTCAAATGAAGAGGCAATCACCTTCGGGAACAATTATTTTGCAGAGAAAAATGCCGAGTACTATTTGGACGGGTTGCAGAGATGGGAGCATCGCTGGGAGAAGTGTGTAGAGTTACAAGGAGACTATGTTGAAAAATAAAAAAAAAATTTCAGGAAAAATGTCTTGTATTTTTGTTAGGTCGGAAACTTTTCAGACCACCCTCGTATCTACACATTTTAAGTTCTTGACTTATGATTTTAATCTTAAACGGACAAGTTACCTTTATTCCGACAATTGGTCTTTGTTAAATCAGAAAGTGTCATAAAACCTACATTAAGCCGCCTTCATTATGAAATAACGAAAAATTATCGAAATCACTGACACTTTCAAGTAAAAAAAATTTGGAATTCTTATTTTTTAATGTAAATAAAAGTTTAAAGAACAGCTTAGTTCCTCTTCCAAAGGGAAAGAAGGATAACACAAATCGAAATAAAATAGGAAGGTAATTGTGTTAATTTTATCCCTTCGTGTTTATTATGTTTTGAAAAAATAATGAACAATCCTGGAATGATATAAAGCGCCACAACAAGGAAAAATTAAATTGATAACCTTTCTCGTAATATCATGATGTTTGACATGTTACAGAATTCGAAAATCCACTATCAGGATAAATGTCACATCAAGCCCACGCATCCTAAAGTTACAGATACTTTCTCATATAAAAACCTGTTGAATTGGCTCGAAGAATAAATTGTGGGATTCTAATTTTAAAAAGTATTAAGTTTTCTTCTCTCCTGAAAGCTATACTATTTTTTAAAAAGGATTCCTATTTTTTGAAATGATCTTTATCTACAGTCTTTATTCCTATTTTATAAAGTTCTGTAAAATGTCCTACGGAGTTCACATATAACCTCGAGAATATCTACGGGGCTTTCTTTTTGATTTTGTTCTGAGCTTTAAGGAAGACGATAGAAGTAGGCAAATCGAGAGTATGTAACACCTGGTGGTTTTCACCCCCAAGGGAGTTGAGCAGCAACAAATTCAGAAAGCTGGAGGTAGTAAATTTTCCATTCTTTTAAGGTTGGAGAGGATATCATATATTATCTGACCTATATACAAAGCTTTTAGTACGCAGCTGGACCTGTCTTAGTTTTTGAGACCTTCGTTAGATCTCATTAATTTTCATGCACATCTCCTACGTTAAACCAAGAGGGGCACCATTAATTTTTAAACATAATAGGCAGACAGGTACATAAAGGAACAGTTCGTCAGCGAGGCGTGAAGAGCAAGTTAGGAATTATAATTAAAGCGCAGAAGAGCAAACAAAATCCGAATAACAAAGCTTCTCTAAATCTGATTGTGAGAGCAACAAATAGGGTTCGCGCAGCAGCAGCATTCTAGTTCGCGTGTAAAGCAAGATATCAACCCTCTAAATCCCGGCATCTCTCGCCGGCCTGACACCTGCCAACGTGGTGCGGTTCACAGCTGCAGTCGCGAAATATTACTTCGTGGTCGAGACGGATTCTCCTCCTTGAAGTAATGCTTCGGGCACAGACAGCTTTGTGCTTTATTATATGCCAGGATTTGCGGCGCGGCATAGATATCATGACGTCTTTTTAGCAATTTATTCAACGCCGCGAGCGATTTTATGCGGACGACATCGAAATACTTCCAAAGTTAAAGATCCTTCGAGCACGAAAGCTGGATTATTATACTTTTTTTATATGAAATCTTGCATCGCGTATTATAGAAATAACAACATTCATTAGCATCTTAACGAGGTATGTCCCATTGTTTTTAATTCGCAGTTTAGGGTCGATTTAAAATCATCAGAGTCGACATAATATTTGACTCGCATGCGATGTTCAAATATCCCGAGGTTAATCTGCTGTGATTTTCCCACGTCGATGAATATTATGAAGGTTATACGAAGCATTATTCAAAATTTCTGAATTTTTCAACCGTGAGCTTTGTAAGTATATTAGAGTATATCCACTTTGAGGGTCGATACATGTTGAAAAAGCGACACTTTGTATTAACTCTTAACAATTTTGCTTCGATATTTTAACACCAACAGGTAAAATGAGTTGAATTAATGCTTTGAAAGTATTATTATACAAGGCGTTCCGTTTTCAATGTATGATCTAATAAGTGAGACAAACGCTTTTTTGTTGCACTATTTTCACTAAAAAATAAAATCCTTGCCTTAAATGTTGCAACTTAATTATGAAATAAAATACTGACTTTGGGCTTGAAAGTTATTATTCTCTTATTAAGAAAACACTTTGTAAACTTCTCATATTCGGAATTTCTACTCGATTTAGAATCTAGTGAGGCAGACAGGTTTCATAGGCTATTTGATTTTTCATTTTTACCACTTTTGCACGGTTGAAACGTAATCAAAAGCTTCTAAGCTTCTAAGCATCTTAGTCTCTGTCTTTGTTTACATTCTTGTCATCTAGATTGACAAATATGGTCAAAACAAAAACTATCTTGTCTCAAGAACTGCAGATACCATATTTTAGATCAAGTGAAGGTTTTGAATATGTCAAGATATACAGAGTATTTCACTTAAAAAAGAAGGTTTCGTTTTTAGTCCCGTAGACAGTAGGCCATGGAAGTAGCCTGCATGAAACCGAATGCAACGTGAGTATACGTTATTTTTACTATCTACACAAGTATAGTATTTCAAAAGATATAGTGCGTTTATGACTTAATTGCTAATTAGCTTACAGTAAATTTTACAAGTTCGTCACAGCAAGGTGTTATATATCCGCTTACATGTTAAGATCTTTTCTAACATTGACACAGGATCGTATTGAGATAAGTTTTACTTTCGTAAAATAATTCTTTTAAACTAAAATGTTAGAAATATAAATTATTTCAATATGGTCCTTGGTTTACCCAATCGTATGTGACACGTGTCACCCCTTGTATTTGCTGATTTTTATGAGGGATTCGCTGTGAAATACTTAAGAAGTCGAAGTCGCACTATATCTTTTGGAATACTATATACTACTGCACGATGAACGATTGCAGTGCCATTTGAGAAAAAATGCTGTTGGTACATTGCATGCTTTGCCGAACGAAAGAAAAAGATCGACGTGGCAAACTCTTTTAAGGTAAAAAAGTAGATATCAAGAGTTTACGTTACGTTTTAACTGAGCACGATGTAAATAATTTAATTATGCTTAAAAAACAATTGATCTTACCAAAAATCCTAATTAAAAATTACAAAACAATCCGTGCCAATTTCAAAATTCAAAAGACGTGTTATAATTATGGTTATAACGTAAAAATCATAACAAAGATTAGGTATGCGCCAACTCTATAATAGCTTACAAATCATAAAATTTATTGGATTCTTTGATATCTCGTTTATTTACGACTCGGTCGATCATAAATTTATAATGTTAAAGTATTTGTAAGGTCGGACTTGAAAGGATATTATTTCTGCGACTGTGGAAGTTATCGATATGCACCTAAATAGATGAATTTCCCAAATCAGAAGGCATTTACAAGTAATGTCATCAAAAGATGCCTTGAACTTCTCTTTAGTTGCTCTCAGATTAGATAAACTAGCCAATTTTAAAATTCTTTTACAGGGCCTTCTCCTTTATGGCAGATTTTGTGGTACACGGATGATGAAGTAGATAAAGGTCTTAAGAGGTTTACTGATCACAGCCTAGAAGCTATTGCTGCTGCTTCAAGTCCAGGTAAAATTGCAACTTAGCACTTCATCCGAAAAAATTGTAACGGGTGTTCAAAAACTTACCGGACTGTAGTTGTCCATATACTTGAAATACATTTGTTCTTTCATAATTAAAGTTGAAATATGAAAACTGAACAAACACAAAATATAGCATAATATGAACTTTGCGAATTGACAAGTCTAAAGGCTTTAGGTGTTGATGTGATGGCAACAAATGTTGGACTGAAAGTGTGACAATGGAGTTAGTTGCTGTTGCGTCCCTGCTGGAGTAGGTGATGGTGAATATTAGTGTAGTAGGTTGATGGCTGACGGCGCTGAGAAATAGTCGGATGATGGTGATGAAGTGGACGGCGGAAAGCTGATTGAAAATTGTTGGACTGTTGACATCGAGAGATTGATTGAGACTGAGAAATAATGAGGAAAAACTGCTTTTATAGAATGGGAGAGATTGGAGTATATTGTTGGCTGGTGGAAAAATGTAGTAAAATGCATTCTGTATTGAATTGGTTAGTGAATTTCTGATAAAAAAATCTTCAAAACCACAGACCCCTGCAGTTAGCGCTACGGATGATCTTTAGTGTAGTGACAGCCGGGAAGGGAATCTCTGGCAGCTGTACAGTATTTCAGGCTTGAGAAGCCCCAGGCTCAGGAATCTGACTGAGGGGGAAGGGATGGGAGAACTTCAAATTTCTGGGTTGCAGGTTGATTGAGGCGAGACTGAGAAAGGTAAAAATGATTTCAGCCGGGTCTAAGCCTCCACTGCCAAGTGCAAGGAACTGGCTGGTAGAGAAAAGCGCAACCAGAATGCTGGCTGACTGACCCGTTGGAGAAACTACTACCCTACGTTCTTTAGCTGACACTGCCGCATTAACTGAGAACCTTCTCATATTATTTATTCATCAAACTTATTGGTAAAGTGTTACCTTAAATCAGCCCAGTGAATGATTGGTACTATCAATGTAATATCTACCAAGACACATTTTCTTATTTCTACTCGGGATACACTTTGGTGGGCTATTTGTTCATCGCCTAAAGGTCAATGAAAAGCCACCGCTGCATTGAATAGCAGATTTTCATGCGTAAATTTAGCAGTAAAAAATGTTAAATTGGTCCAAACCACCAAAGCAACTTTTTGGTAGACAGTTCAAGAAAAGTAAGCCTTTGAGAAATAAGCTGAAAATGACAACTGGCACTTATAGTTAAATAATAATTTAAAAAAACTCTAAACGAAATCAAATCAGAAATCAGTAAGGTAGTTTTGGTGGTTATCCCAAAAGATGTGCCAGAGGATAAAAAATAAAACTAAAAGTACTGGATTCGAAACTGACTGGTCCCTTTAATTCTTTCAATTTTTTAATTTATTAAAGCTTTGGTTGAAATTATTGATTTCTGGAAAACGACTTGATTTAATTGAGCTTCTGCCAATACAAAACATTAAAATCGTTAATTTAAGGTGCAAATAAATTTGGCGATCATAAAGAGATTAAACCGTAATTAAAGGATTTGTATTGATATTTGTTTGTTGTTACATAATATCCAGAAAGTAGATAGACTAATAAGAGACTGGAAGTTAATATTGTGAGGAGTAGCCAAGAATGGATCATATTGAATAGAACATACTAACAAGAATTCATCTTTTAAGTAAACCGTTATGTATCATTTAAAATCAAAAATAAAAGTGACGTTTATATTAAGTCTTTTAAAAATCTTTTGATGATCATCTTTTTGCTATAAAATTGATACCATTTAAAATATTGTGAGCTATTGGCACATTTTTCTTTAAGTTCATTCTCTACCACACTGTTTGGAAATGTTTGCAATTCTTGTTGGTTATTCACCATATTAAATTAATTACACCGCGTCATCCCCATTTAAGGTTCAGTTTCATTTTTGATATATTCATTAAATTAACCAACTGTTACCCTCGTTAAGCGGATGCGTATTATAGTATTTTAACACTAAAATATTAAACGGCCGCAAAATGAATTATTTCTGAGAAATTATCATTTCTTGATTCATATAAATAAATATAATATTAACAACTAATCATAAAATGTTATTAAAAATTTAAATGGACAATGT
>VTPC01005337.1:0-10123 GCA_011009095.1 Ignelater luminosus | reverse complement strand
TACACCAAAGTGAGTAGGTACTCTCATTTCTCTGTAGTTTTCCGAAAAATCCATGTGTATCAAAACATCGCCTACTTCTAAACTTTTCTTTAGGTTGTCTATGGCTCGGAACTGGTGTGCCATGTTCGAAATGTAGTGCATGTAGTTTTCCAGATTCTTCTCTAATTTTTTAACCAAATTTCTTACAGTGTATGTCTTTTTCCCACGTGTCTTCTATAAACTTTTTTTTACCTTTAACGTTTGTGGTTTCTTTTCTTATAACCCATTTTTGTATGACATGTATTCTTCCCTATTAAAACTTTTATATACCTACTGGTGCTTTATTTCTGCACGTATCACATTTCTTCTTTCAACAATTTTGCGTTGGGGGTGAACAGCATAGAAACTTGCAAAAGTCGTCAGCATTGTTATAGACTGATATATCTAGAACTTTCATTTTAACTATTAACATCTTATATTTTTATGACTTAAACATAAACATGATTCTCGCAACGAAGCTTTTGGTATCATCATCTAAAATGGCCTATATTTGCAGAATATTGAATAGGAACGTTTTTCTTCACTTTTATTGTTTTTTTAACGTGATTGTATCTTTGTTCCCTAGCGCAAATCAACTAGACTCATCTTTTAAGTAAGATTCGTGTACTATATACTTCATACTCTTGACTATAGAATGCTTTTCTCTAGAACAAAGTCTTTCATTTGAAAGCATTTTATATAATCCAGACTTTTCATGTGACTTAAGCATCTGTATTTGTTTACTATTTCACCCAAAACAAATTTTACAAATTCACGTTTTTCTTTGCGACTTTTCTTTCCAATAAAATTTACTTCAAGTCATGACCTAAAAGCTTCAGCAAAAACTATTTTTCTTTTTACTTTTGGAGAAACATCTCCACCTTGCAATTTTCTTTGTTTTAAAAGTAAACTCCGTGTAGGTATATTGAGAATTATTGTTTTTAAAAGATTGTATTATTTTTCTATAGAGTATGCATTAGAACTCATAATTCGAGGATTCCTAAACTTCAATATTGTAAGTACCGTCACAGACTGCTACGATTGCTTTCGGTTCAGCTTGAATTAATATAGTACGTAGTTGACAATACAGTACTGTGCTGCAATTGAAATTCTTCACGGATTATATGATAATATGCCGGGTGAGACGGTACAAACTCTTCTTGTCTGACGTCTTCGATGTATGAAATAACCACGATGCACAGGTATTAAACTTTATCATGATATATGATACCAATTTCCAGTCCATTTTTCAATATAATGGCATAGTAGTTATTGATGAAGGTTTTTGCGATAGCATCTCCTATGGCTTATCATCAAAAACTTTTTTCTCAGGGATCATCTCAATTTTTTTGTCTTGAAACCAATCGCAGTCGGAAAGTTACTAAAATATTATGATCTATGATACCAATTACCAGTTCTATTTTTGCCATATAGTGACGTAGGTGGTTGTTGATAAGGGTTTTTGTGATAGCATCTCCTATGGCTTATCAACGAAAATGCACTGCTATTTTTTCTAAGGGGTCATATCAATTCTTTTGTCTTGAAACCAATCGCAGTCGGGCAGTTACTAAAATAAGATTTGTTATACTAGGTCAACAGTCGACTTGTTTACATACATTACGTACCTAAACTAGTAGCTTCCTAAGGATTTCGTGTGCATTACTTACTGGATATTTTCCTCCTATGCATCGGAGAAGGGACGATGATTTAGTTTTCAGCAACTACGTAAAAAGTGAAACCGAATTAGAAAACTTACTGTAAGAAACAGTGTCTGAATACGGGCGGTAAAGAAATTACTGGCAAACGATTGGTCTTGAAGATTTGGCAACCTTCCAAGACTCGCCATGAAAGATCTTAATGCCCCGTCGTACATTCAACACCTCTCGAAATACTTACGTCGAAAATAGAAGGGGCAAATATGTTTATTGTCGCCACACTAGCGAGCCCAACCTCATCAAGATGCTAATGCCATCATGTTTCACCGACGGTAAATTGCATAAAGTTTATTTAATGTACTTTCTAAACCAAGACAATGCAGGATTTATTATGTCTACATGAATTCCATTCCATTCATATCGCCCAACATTCTTTCGTCGGCTCAGGATGCTTCAACTATTCTTGCACAGTTTTCTATGTAGTAAGTGGGACATAAAAAAAGACAATTTTTGTAGTTTTAATAAAATGTTTCTTTGTAGAATTGTTTGGAGTATCAGAATACATTTCTTGTAAAAAAGGGGACTACGACCAGAAAACGTTTTCTGTAATGTTTTGTAGTTATAGAAAATGAAATGTTTAAAGTCGTAGTTTTATACAAAACAAAGCAAGTAGTGCGATGCATCATGAAAACCCAGAGTTCAAGTCGTTTCATGGATGACCTAGGAGTGCTACACCTAGACACGTGATCTAGTCGGCTATGGAAGAACACGTTGTGGTAAGAAATATTAAATAATCATTGATGTCTGCTTTATTATTTATAGAACACTAACCCTATACATAATTTTGTTGTAGTTTCAAGTTTGTTTAATTAGGGACCTTTTTAGCTCAGAGTGCGTCACCTGAAGAAGTTGAGGTACGAATGCTTGGTCTCTGAGATAGCATTAAATCGCAAGTGGGGATGCTTTATTTACAAATATCAATATTTATGCGCTAACAAAGTTTCTAATGGGGTTTTGAAACACTAATATCACTATATTTCATTTCAGAATAATAAACTACTATTAAGTGTCTTTCAAACAGTACAGGTGAAATCACATCCAGGAGGGCCTTATTGGATAACCTCCTTTACCTTTATAATGAAACATGTTATTGATGTTAGAATGCAATAAAATATTATATAGTGAAGTTAATTAAAGTTTGAGTAAAACATATTTATTCTTTTCATTATGTAACAGTAAAACTGGAATATTAAAATAAAGTGTTTTACACTCGTCATCGCCTTTTTATTATATCAGGTTATGGGGCCCAGACACAACTGGAAATAGAACGTATAAGCAACAGTAGTGAAAGCCTGGAATTGTTACACATACGTACAAACGGAAATTTCTCCTCTATAAAGGTTTCTTGTTTGAATTATTAAAAAAGAGGAATCGGAAATCGAAATAATAAATCGGAATGGCTGGTGGCGAACAAAGATATTATATACCTTCATTTGACGGTAATAATTTTGACAACTGGAAATTTAGATTGAGGATTTTACTGGAAGAGAAGAATTGTTTAGAATGTTTAGATGGAATGGATAGCTCTTATAATATAATTGATACTGATGACGCCGCTACAAAACCAGTTAAGACTAAGCAAATCCAAGACTTCTTAAAAAAGGACTGGAAATGCAAATCAATAATTACTCAGTCTGTAGCTGACAGTCGTTTGGAGTATATTAAAGACAAGCACACGGCAAAAGAAATGTGGACTGCTCTTCAAAATACTTTTGAGCGGAAAGGCATTAGAAATCGATTATTACTCCGAAAGCAATTGTTGCAGTTGAAATTGGAGGAAAGGGGAACATTGAATTCACATTTCTTAACCTTTGATTCGGTTGTTCGAAGCCTTAAAGCTAGTGGAGCTACCTTGGAAGAAAACGACATAATTTGTCATTTATTATTAACCTTACAAAAAGTTACGAAATGGTAATCACGGCGATAGAAACTATTGGAAGTGACCTAACCTTAGATTTTGTTAAAGAGAAATTACTGGACGAAGAAATTAAACAGAAATCCAAAAGTAACATGGTACAAGAAAATTCTACAGCATTTGCTGGAAAATCAAATTATAATAAGAAAAAGTGGAATATGTCAAGTCAGCAATAAAAGTGTAAATAATGGGAGATATTTTCGTTTTAAGTGCCATAATTGCGGTCAAGAAGGATATAAAAGGGCAGAATGTAGAAGAAAACAACACACTGACAGTGGAAAAAGAAATGCAAATAATACTGTAAGTGGAAATTGTGAAGATACCATTGTTTTTGTAGCAGAATCTTGTAATGGTGAAAAACGAGATGCAAATAACACTATAAGTGGAAAGACTAAAAATGGTATTGGTTTTAAAGCAGATCTTGGTAATGGAAATTGTGTAACTACTTTAAATTGGTTTTCGGGAGCCACAGACCATATGACAAATAGTGAATATTATTTTGCCGAAACATGGGAATTGCAGCAGGAAATAAAAATATCAGTAGCAAAATGTGGTGAAGCTATCACAGCCCATAAAGCTGGAAATGTAAGAGGATATTTGGTTGTTAATGGTAAAATGGTAAAATGTACAATCAAAAATGTTTTATTTGTACCCAGTTTGCAACATACCCTCATATCCATTACACGTTTGGAAACGTCAGGTTTGAAAACTGTCTTTGAAAACAGTAAAGCTGTAATATATAAACAAAGTGAAATTGTAGGAGTTGCCAAAAAGCAACGTGGTTTATATGAACTAGAAATTTATTTAGATACGAAAACTGCAAATGCAAATCTTTCATTGCATGAAAAAGAAGATTTATGGCATAAACGATATGGGCATATTGGAAATGAATCATTACAGAAAATAATCAATTTGGATATGGTAAATGGTATTGAAATGCTGAATATTAAGAATACTGAAAAATGTGAAATGTATTTATGGTAAGATGACAAAGTTACCACATAAAAATACTAGAGTTCGCGCAAATGAACAGCTTGAATTAATACATACAGATATATGTGGTCCTGTCACACCCGAAGCTTGGAATGGTAAAAAGTATTTTGTTACCTTTACAGATGATTATACTCATTTCAATGAAACTTATATAATTGAACGGAAGTGTCAAATGTTTGAGAAATTCCAAGTTAGTTTCAAAGTTAGTAATCGCTTTAAAAAAGGTATAGTACGAATCAGATGTGATAATGGTGGAGAATATCAGTCTAATGAATTTAAAGAATTTTGTAGGAAAAAGAGAATTAATATTGAATATACCATTCCATACACACCTGAACAAAATGGTGTTTCAGAGCGAATGAATAGAATCATTTTGGATAAAGCAAAAACTATGGTTTTAGAAAGTCACGTACCTAAACATTCGTGGAGTGAAGCAGTTTGTGCAGCTGTATACATAATAAACAGATCCCCAACGACAGCACTTCAGAATAAAACGCCTGCGGAGCTCTGGTATGGAACGAAACCCGATGTTTCAAAGTTACGTGTTTTTGGTTGTATTGCTTATCTGCATACTGCTGGAATGAAGAGCGGAAAATTTGATTCAAGATGTCAGAAACTGGTTATGATAGGATATGCTGTAAATGGTTATCAACTCTGGAACCCACAAACAGGTACAATAATGAATGGAAGAGATGTAATATTTGTGGAAAACAAATTTATGTTCAATAATAAAAGATTTGAAGAAGAAAGGGAAGTGGAAGTTCAAACTGATGAAGAATCAGGAAAGGTTGAAACTGCCAGAAATACACGAGAACAAAAAAGACCTACTTGGTTTGATGATTATGATATGTCATGTTTAGCAGTAAACCAGGAACCAGAAAAATTTGAAGAAATCGTTACACATCTCCAAAGAACTCAATGGGAACATGCCATGGAAAATGAAATACAAGCATTAGTCAAAAATAGAACATGGGACCTAGTTCCTTTACCAGAATGTAAAAAGGCGATTGACTGTAAATGGGTTTATAAGATTAAAGTAGATGGTAATGGTGATACTCATTATAAGGTCAGACTGGTAGCAAAAGGTTTTCAGTAAAAAGAAGGAATTGATTTTGAAGAAATTTATGCACCAGTGGCACGCCTAACAACAATTCGAACTTTATTAGTTGTAGCAAATCATCTAAGAGCTTAGTTAAGCAGGAATTTCACAAGTTTAGATTAATGTTAGGACTGCATTAGATTGTTTAATTTGCAATAAATATTTTATTGAAGGGGAATGTTAGAATGCAATAAAATATTATATAGTTGGCAGGTATGCAACCTTGGTAACTGGTAGTTGTTTATGTTGTTTATATACAAAATGAAGTTAATTAGAGTTTGAGTAAAACATATTTATTCTTTTCATTATCTAACAGTAAAACTGGAATATTAAAATAAAGTGTTTTACACTCGTCACCGCCTTTTTATTATATCAATTGATACTTCCCAGAAACTCCGCGAATTTCAAGACCCTTGCATATGAGGGTGGTCTGAAAAGTTTCCGACCTCAACGTGAAGATGGCAGCACTCGTAAATAAAAGCTACTGAATTTCGTTGTTCAGCTGTTGACAGTTACTCACCAAAGTTTCAGCCATTTTGGACGCGCAGTTTTTATGTAACAGTCGTTTGAGTGAGTTGATGTGAGTTTTTTTGTGAAAATGGACAAAATCGAGTTTCGAGCTGTTATTAAATATTTGTTTTTGAAAGGCAATACGCCTTTGCAAACAAAAGATGAGTTGGATTCTGTGTATGGGGACTCTGCACCATCATTTGGTAGACGATGAACGTTCGGGACGTCCAAAAACTGCAACTACCGACGAAAACATCGCCAAAGTTCACCAAATGGTGCTAGACGACCGCCGAATTAAAGTGAGAGAGATAGCAGAGGTTATGAACATGTCAAAAGAACGTGTTTGTCACTTATTAAATCAACATTTAGGCATGAGAAAGCTGTCCGCGCGTTGGGTGCCGCGTTTGCTCACGTTAGACCAAAAACGTGTTCGAATGAATATTTACAACGCTCTTTTGGTGCAGTTTAGGGGAAATAAATCCGAGTTTTGGCGCCGATTAATTACTATAGATGAAACTTGGATACACCATTATACGCCCGAAACAAAAATACAGTCCAAACAGTAGACTGCAAAGGGGGAACCGGCTCCAAAAAAAGCAAAAACTGTTTTTTCGGCTGGGAAAGTGATGGCGACTGTTTTTTGGGATAGTCATGGAGTTATTTTAATCGATTATCTTCAAAAGGAAAAAACCATTACAGGAGCATACTATGCATCATTACTTGACAAGCTGAAGGCAGAACTTGCGAAAAAACGGCCACATTTGCAGAAAAAGAAAATCCTGTTTCACCAAGACAACGCACCGTCTCACACCTCAGCGGTTGGCATGGCGAAAATCCACGAATTACGGTTTGAACTGCTTGACCATCCGCCTTACTCACCAGATCTAGCCCCAAGCGACTTCTTTTTGTTCCCTCATCTAAAAATTGCGCTCGGAGGACAAAGATTTTCGTCAAATGAAGAGGCAATCACCTTCGTGAACAATTATTTTGCAGAGAAAAATGCCGAGTACTATTTGGACGGGTTACAGAGATGGGAGCATCGCTGGGAGAAGTGTGTAGAGTTACAAGGAGACTATGTTGAAAAATAAAAAAAATTTTCAGAACAAATGTCTTGTATCTTTGTTAGGTCGGAAACTTTTCAGACCACCCTCGTACACGTTGGAAAAACCATCTCGTTTCTTCTTAAAAACATTCTCTGAAATGATGTGCAGTTTTTTTGCTACATATGTATATCATGCATTTTCTTAAACCTGGAATCAGTTACTCATCCAGTAAAGTGTATCACTTTCCTAACTTGTTACGTAAAACTACTATTACTGAACTAGCAGGCTGGTACTTGTTTATTCTTACAGTAAATTTTTATGCGAATACTATTTAAAATGAGGAGATCTAAAACCTTAAACAACAGAAATATCAAATTGAACAAAGTGCCTTATTTAAAATCTGATCTTAATAAAAAGTTAGGTGGAAAACATCATGTGTAAGCTTTTCTCTCTTTTTATAATAAATTACCTAGTATTTAGGCGTTGAATGTTATTTAGTGCGTAAATACCTTCGATTACTGTATGGTTATGCAATAATATTTACATTTTCATATCTCTAATTGTCCCAAAATTATTATTTTTTATGCAAATCACAAAACTGTAAAATTACCGCAATTACGTTTGAATATATTAAAATATCGAAACTAATACATGGTTCCAAAAATATTTTTCAATCTTTTAGCTTTAATACTAATAATAAATATGTATTTTATTACCACTTGCGTAATCTTATAATTGACCCATTTTGTCGTTTCCTTTGTTGTAATTGAAAAAAGGTGTATCATTTTTAACGAAAATTAACTTTAAATTGATTTTTCCGATTCGCGTAATTTACCAGACCCAGTATAAAAACGAATTCTCAAAATGGGATATCAGTAGTTGTGATACATCTGCAAAAATGAAATTCTTTGGTTTGTTCCTGTTCCTGTTCGCGTTGATATTTGGCCTATTGGTAAAAATTTTATTTTATTACTGTTTTATACTAAATAATTTTTATCAGAAAAAAAAACATTCAATAGTAATATTAATTTATATCATTTGTAAGTAGTGTAGTTGAACACACAATATTTAGAGAAGAGGATTTGTAAGTACTCTATGGTTGCTGGAGTCTAAACATGGCAGGTACTTGTCGTCGCACAAAGTATTAGTGGTCAGGTACTTTTTGTAGGTATGTATGTAGTACCTGTAAAGATCATAAACTATCCTCTTAAAGCTAATTGTATTGCATACAGCATTCTCCAAATATTGTGTGTTCAACTATACATATAAAACATAAATTAAAAAACCTATATGTGTTATTATTTTGTAATTATTTCACCATTAAAATAGTTAATAATTTTTAGGGACAATGCAGCGCCCTACCTGGTTCTGCATCTGCAGTTGGCGGTCACGCACCGGGTGCTCCATCAGGTGGTACTCCTCCAACTGATACTACTACTACTAGTAAGAATGATGTGCATATTTTTAATTCTTTTTTTTAAATACCTGATTGCGTATACATAGATAAAACACTTATACGTTGTTCTAATAACTCTTTAAATACTTCTAGGTTCTGGATAATAAGAATCCACTCCAAAATTCAAGAAAAGGCACTATTTTGTTCTTGTGTTATGTATTAACACGTATTATGAAACTAACTGCACAATAAATAAATATTTTTGAAAAAACTGTGTTTAATTAGCACGAACTTAACTCGTATAAACCTCACTAAATGTAATTCTACCACTGCACATTTTAAGGAAGGTAATTAACACAGAACACAATGTTTTTGGTAAAGTAAATTATCAAAGGCATTAACGTGATCGTGACACATTCCATAACACACAATAAGAATGACATGATGATAACCACAATTTAAGGCTATACCTATACCTATACCTATAACCTTTACTAATTGCTCCTACAATCTTACAACAAAAAAATATATAAAAAATGTGCCTATCGCATGAAGTACAAAAAGAAAAGTGAATTAAAAAAGGCTAGTCCTGTTTATATTATAAAAGCAGACATTATAACCCAAGCGTCGACATAGTTTACCCTACGTCATCGACTACAAGAAAAACTTGTATTTATAATGAAAGTGGTACGAGGGACACTACTAAAATTTGCGGAAAAAGTAAGACAAAACACACATTACGTTATGTAAGTCGCTTTATTGCCTCTCGAAATATTTGCCTTTAACATCTATGCGCTTTTGCATTTGATGAAACCAATCTTCGACACATTTACTTCACTCCGAACGAGGTACCTCCGTTTTGAATAATGAATATTAAACTTTATTTCAAATACTTTTATATTTTTAACATAAAAACTGTAGGTACAAAACATTTTTTACTGTCAACTTGTTGCCTAGTTACATACATATAAAGAGAGAAGGGGGTACTATAATATTTCAGGCGATGAAAAACGCTCGTCACGCACTTTATTTTTGATTTTTGGAAACAAGAAGAAGTCATTGGGCGATAAATCAGGCAAATATAGACAATGAGTCATTAATGTCATGCTTTTACTTGTCAAAAAGTCTACAGTTTGTCGTGCTATATGCGCACTAGCATTGTCATGATCAAGAATGATTCCCCAGTTATGTTGTTTCTTCTGGTTTCAGTGATAACTACCGACAAAAAAATTGAAGTATACCAGTCACCATTAACTGTCTTTTGATTCACTAATGCGACAGTTGCAACGTGACCCGTTTTCCGAAGAAACAATCACTTTGGTTGGTTTTGGTTCACTTTGAAATATCCATACAGTCGATGGCTGTTTAGTTTCAAGTTTATACAAATATATCCATGTTTCGTCATCTGTTACGAAGTAATACACAGAATTTGAA
>VTPC01005336.1:0-58741 GCA_011009095.1 Ignelater luminosus | reverse complement strand
TTACTCATCGTTCCTCAGATAATGAAAAACAACTTTAAGTTACATTTTGACATCGTGTACTTTATAAGAGACTGTACTATTTGTAGGCTACATAACAAGAAACATCCCGTTTCTGGATACAAAGCGCTCCAGATTTAGGCATGAAGGGGCGTGGGAAGAGAAAATAGAACCAAATCAAATCAATTTGGAAGATTGTCCTGCATTTTCTGATTTGGGACGAAATCAAACTTGCATAAGATTTTTTTTGTTCTCTCTCTATTAATTTTTTTAGTTCGGATTTGGAAATCCTCTCGCGTTGCCACTAAATGGAGATAATTTGTTTTAGTAGTGACTGTACATAGGAACATTATAGGAATCAGAATACCAAATAGCGTTTCAATCTCATCTACCCCAAACGCACACCTATATAACCGGTAACAGAGGTGACGGTGCTTAGTCTCTGTTGGGCCCCAGTAGAAGCATATGTGAAAGATTCATTAAAATCGGCTTATTCGTTTTTGAGATCTAGAAAATGAGAGTAATCTGAAATAGCCATTTCTTGGCCCTTTCTCCAAAGCTAAGTGGCACAAAGTGAAGCAGTTATTATTCTGTTAGTTCATACAGCCTCCTTTCTTATTTTTACGTTTAAGATGTATCTCTGAATTACTCATCATTTTGTTAACGCACGCTATATACTATTTTGTATTTGGTTTGTTATTGAAGTCAGGACACGAACTGCTTTAATCATTCATCCTAGTGACATCTAAAGATTGAAAACTTCCTCTCCCATTTCAACTTCCAGTTCACATTTTTAGTAACTGTAGTGTGTTGCACTGACAAGTATGTTGTAATTGTCTTAGAAGACTACATATATACACCCACAGAAAGTATTTATTTGTAATTAGAATTTAGAATCTACATGTGAAACCCTAAACTTAGAGGTAAATCATCTAAGTCACTAGGCCAGTTTTTGCCCATATCTTATACGTAACTGATTATGAAATAATACAGAGACATACATATAGATTCTAGTGTAAGCATAAATTGGATAATCTTTTTACAGTAGTAACACAGGCAGTACAGGCAGTGGTAGTTACGACTTACGACTAGAATCTGACGCCTGCTCGTTGACAATCTTTTGGGCGCCATATTTAGTGAGTCTCCTACGTTGCTTAGAAAGAATCATTCTGTACAGACCGTTAAATGGCATTAGTGAAAACTAGTAAGTTCTCACTATTGATGCAAATTGTTTGTTGAACATAACCTCAACCACAACTGTTTGTCATTTGAGTGCGATTAGTGTTGTTTGCAGTTAATTGAAAAGTGCATTCCCTAGTAAAAAATGGAATTGACCCGAGAACACTTTCGTGCAATTATTTTTCATAACTTTCGACGTGGATTATCACGACAAGAGTGCATCAATAAACTTAATACATTATATAGCGATGAAGCTCCATCCTACAGCACTGTAAAAGCTGGTATAATGAATTCAAACGTGGCCGATGTTCACTCCAGGACGAAATCCGTGAAGGCCGTCCAAAATCTGTCGTTGTGCCTGAAAACATCGATGCTGTGCGTGAACTGATTAAACAAGATCGTCATGTGACATACCGTGAGATTGAGGCATCTTTGGGCATTAATATGACTAGCATCAACAAGATATTACATGATCATTTGGCCGTAAAAAAAATTTGTTCCCGTTCAAAAGAAGGCTCGCGTCGACTGGTGCATTGAAATGTTGAAACAATTTGCGAAAGGTGCATCAAAGGCTGTGTATAACATCTGCACAGGTGACGAATCATGGATCTACGCATATGACCCCGAAACAAAACAGCAATCAACTGTGTGGGTCTTTCAAGACGAGCCAAATCCAACAAAAGTTGTTCGCGGAAGAAGCACATCGAAGCAAATGGTTGCCTGTTTCTTTGGCATTATCGGTCATGTGGCAACAGTGGCGTTAGAGCAACGCAAGACGGTCAACTCTGAATGGTACACAACCATTTGTTTGCCAGAAGTCATTGAAGAAATTAGGAAAACTTCAAAGAAGAGGCGAAACATTCTTCATCATGACAATGCAAGCTCTCACACCGCTGCTCAAACAATTAAATATTTAACCAGCCAGGAGGTCGAGTTGATGGGCCATCCACCATACAGCCCTGATTTAGCACCCAATGACTTCTTTTTATTCCCGTACATCAAAAACAAACTGCGTGGTCAACGATTTTCAACACCAGAAGAAGCCGTTTTTTGTTTCAAAACGCATATTTTGGAGCTGCCTCAAACAGAGTGGAAAAAGTGCTTCGAAAATTGGTTCAAATGCATGGAAAAGTATATCAATCTTAATGGAGAATATTTTGAAAAACAATAAAACTAGTTTCGATCATAAATACTTGTTTTTTCATTGTTAGGCCAGAAATATAAATAGCAACCCTCGTATGTAGTATAAAAAATGTCAAGAATAAATATATAGTTTTTTAACTGAACTGCCTTATTTTGGTATCATAAATGGTAAAAATTGAAACTTAAACAAGTCTCAATGCTAAGAGTTTGCGCATGTCTGTTAACCAATACAGATATTTTATAGGAAACTGTCTTGAATTTCCCAATTTTAAAACACAGTTGTCAGCGCGGACTTTTTATAGCAAGACCTTCTATCTGGCATGTAGGGATGTTTTAAGATTTTGTAATATTATTCAAGAATTTCCTGTGTGATTTGAATTCAAAATTACGAATTAAATATTTTTTGACATTAATTATCTTAAAATTATCTCTGCAGGATTTTGTAAGAATTCATCTTAGTCATTGGAATTAAACTCTTTTCAGTTTAAAAACAAAGTCCATTGTCTATTTACTATGATTATCGTACTCAATTTTAAGCTTGTTTACTCCCTTCATAATGTTACAGATTATAATTAAATAGCGCAATTAATTAATATTAGTAACGTGAAAATACACAGTTAATATCATCTATAAAGAACACTTCAACCTCATTTATATTTACTAATCCTGTTAATAATAACTAAATACTGATTTAAAAGATTTTTTTGTTTAATTTAAATGTTACATTTAAAATTTGGATAAATTATTTTAAGTTAAAAAAAATAAAATTTTAAGACAAGAGAAATGAAAGAGTTTCAAACAATTTCTGTGCATACAAATTTTTGTTGTCGTTCTTTATAGGACTATCAAGTGTGGAATACTTATTTTCTCTTCTTCCTTCATTTTGTTTCGTGAGAATTAAAATAAAGTTGTAGCAAGTATTATATCTTCAGGCACAAACGCCCAAATTGAAACTATACAGAAGTTGATTAAAATCTTCGGTGGAAACAGTTACTACTACTTCAATGGTCTCAAAGCAACGCTTCTGTAAAGTAGAATTAAATTTTCGGTTATTTCTCCACAAACTCTTACTTCACATAAAGAATCTCTTTCTAACTTAATGTAAAACTCATCTTTAAACTTACACAAGAGCAAAGTTAAATTATATGCTACTAGGAATACCTGAAATGTTAATAAATTTGCCAGTTCGATACTTGCGAGTGCAATTTACTTACTGTAGAATTGTCTTCAGTTAACTATTCAAACTAAAGACTAAGGATTTAGTTGCTAGTAGGTAAATCTCATTTCCGGTTAATATTTAACAAACCTCTAGGCAGTAAATTAACAGCAAAATTAACGGTTTCCCGAATTAAGCTTGGTGAATTGTAATTATTGCTACCGGGAACATATTTTCAGATAAATGCCGCAAATGGGATAGTTGGAATTCGGTTTTAATCTCTGTTGAGATCGAAATTTATTGGTATTAAAAGCTTCTACGAAATGGGAAAAAAATTGGAATGCTTTTAACAAAGCTTTTGAAAAATAAATAGTACAATATTACTAATACAATTTTTTTTCATAAAATACAAACCAAAGAATTATAAAAAAAAATTTTGTGAATAACGCTACGTATATCTATGGTTTGGAGTTAGTCAGAGTAACTTTTCCAAAGTGTTTTAGCTTGGTAGGAACCACGGCTCTCAAATTAGAGTAGATGATTTGTGTCTTTCATTGATGTGCGAAAATTCCATACCTCAAATATTTGAGTTTTTATGAATTCTTTTCCTTCGAGTGCCAAACAGAATGTGCTGTAGCACTCTTCTGTTGAAATTTGAACATTTGAACACCTAGACACATTCACTATGTCATAACATCCTTTAATTATTTTCACATATCTGCTCACAAGCAAAAGTGTTGATAGCGTTTCTATTACTATAAGTACGCTACAGAAAATCTTCATCTTTTGAAGGAAGAGTAGACATAATAGAAAACAAAACTATTTCAAAAGCTTATTCTGTAAGTGATAATGTTTTGAAATCACGTTATGTATCGAGCACTGAAATTTCTTTAAAGAGAAAGTAACTATCAAAGAAAAAGGTTTGTCGGCTCAACAAATTTATCCGATCAAAAAACTCAGTTGTCTTGAAAAAGTAAACCAGCCCTAAAACCCAATCAGTTGAAATAGCTGATATAACTAAAAAGTTTGCCTAACTCTAACACTTGACGGAATCTACAGCCTAGACCAGAACTTTGAGTGAGATCATGCATAGTTTTTATAAATTCTGTACTTTGGAGTTTGCCTTTAGACATAAATGTATGCATATATACGTTTTTGTCTTGGAGGAGCAGCAAGGCTTTGAAAATCATAGTTTGAAGAACACTGACTTAGACCAGAATCATCTAGTAAGTATAAAATGGTTTTTACTTGTAGCAACCTCTTCCTAGATCTATTTTATCAAAGTTTTTTTTGAAACCAGCTACTGTAAAAAACATTTGAAGTGTTCACACGCAAATTCTAAAGCTGGTTAGATATATAGATGTTTGATAGATAACCGTAGTTAATCTACCCTACCAAAGTATCTGTCGTTATACTTCAAAAAATGATTCCCTATAGAAAAAACTAGAATTTTTCATGTTTCTTATGTTACTCCCATGCAATAAGAGCCCGCAACTCTTCACTAATATAACATAGTTTAAAACAAACTATAAAGTGCTACAGCACCGTTTAATATGACCACAAGGCTAGTTATAAGCAGACTGCGGAACCCCATAAACACTTGGTACTGAGCTAGCTACGTTACGCACCTGAGTGAGTAATATTTGCTTCTTAACAGGTCTACTATACAAGTAACATGCTAGTGATTTCCCTTTAAGCATCCGCTTCTTCTGGCCCGGTCTGGTTACAAGCAACATAGAACGAAGGTGATCATTATTTTTGAGTTTACCAATACATGGTCTAGTTTACTCAGACTGGACTGTGTATTTTGAATGGTAATGGCACCTTAAGAACATTTATTCTATCTCGTTTACTTCCTCGTGCGCAATTTTTATTTTATTAAAAATAATTTGAAATGCTTTTGAGGACTGGCTTAAGTAAGACAAATAGACGACTTTTAGTTGTTTTCTGCAGTTGTTAATGTTTAAGAGGTAATACTCTTTAGTAATTGCTTTTACTAATTCATTTAATGTGCACACGAACGGTTTCAGCTGAAATAATGCTATTACACGATACGTTTGTTAAATAAATAAATAAAAAAGCAAGTTCAGAATTTCACTCACTTCTACATGTGATAGGGCGTTAATTTTAGTTTTCTAGAAAGACCAATGGCCAAGTTCGTTTCGGCCATTTCTTTTAAGTTTAATAAACCATAAAATCCTTTTAGCACTTACACCTTTAATACTTAGAAAAGTTGATTGAACTACACCAGGGCTCTCCACTTTTCAAACTTATTTCCGATTTAGAGAGCTTAAGTTTCCCATTTCTAAAGCATTTAATGTCAGAACCAATATTGCAACGCTCGAGATGTTGCGGAAAAACATTAATTAAGATGTCAAGTGCCCTTTTAATATAGACGCCCGACAGTGAAAATGTTGTTGACTGCCAATTACAATATGCATATTATTTGAATGGTTTTCGTGACTTTGCAAGCTCCCCATTTGTTTACTAGACACGAGAAGAATATTTTACTATGGGAGTTAACATTGCGGTATTTTAATGCAGTAGTAGTGCGCTTACTACCGCATCGGTACGTACCTGGAGTTTTTATTGCAGTTATATGCAGTAGCATTTAAAATACGATTGCATGTTACTGTTATCATTGATAAATGATAACAAAAAATTTCTAGCATGCAGAAGCTGCAAATATCCGTATTGTTAATCAACAAAAAATTAAGGCGTGTCTTATAAATGTTATCGTCTCTAGTAACCATAAAACATTTCATGCATCAACCTGTGATTGATTCAATTTATCTGACTAGAAACAATATCAACTTTACGTGTTCGGTGACTCATGTATTAATTATTATCTGCGAAAACCACGTTATGTTAACTAACAAGGAATAATTTAGTGTTAAGAGCTGATTAATCAGACAAGGTCTCATCTACCTACATGCCTGTCTATTGTTCACGTTCGTATTGTGTTCATCTGTGAGTGGTAATTTTCCTGATAATACTCTCTTTCAACCATCAAAACACGTATGCTTTTATTGCTTCTCGTATAACTGACTATTGAGCAACAAAAAAATCCAATCTCTAAAAAGCACTGGTGTCGAATAAAAGTCAATGCGTATAATCATAGTGGCGTAAATTGTTCTAGTTTCGCCATGTAACAAGATAATAATAATAATAGTTTTATAGTTTTAGCTGAATTGGTTTTTAAAATCTTCAGTAGCATACTCCAGCTTTGTTTGAAATTCACGTTACAATAAATATACGTAAGTACCTTCTATTGGCATCAGCAATTTATTGCGGTAAACATACGCAGCTGGTAACAAAAAGAATTGTCTAAAAACTAAGACTGTGAAACGCAACTTCGACTTTTGGTACAACAAGACTATAAGAATCTTTCTATCTAGTATACCAAATTACGAGATTTTTCTAACATCCTTAGGCGTCTTAAAAAGAATACTTAAGTTTTATAAGATTAATACATTTAGGAAAATTCCCAACCTCGGATAAGATTTAAAGCTGACCTATAAATCATCAAACCTAATTCGCCTTCGTACAAGTATGATATGGTAGATTAATCGGTCAGAGCATTTTGTTCTAGTTAAATTAAACAAAGATACCTATAGATGCAAACAGAGAAGCAGACAAAGATGGATAACTCAAAAAAGGCAAACAAAAAAAGATTAGAAGCTTTCGAGCACGCGTCTACGGTATATTGTAAAACAAACCGAAACAGAGGAATCTGAGTATACTGTGCGTAAAAGATATGTAGAGTGAAGTGGATTATCTAGCATTGCGATCAAAGCGGCTGCTTGGATCTTACTAGATTTTGCCCGATTTTGCTCTGTATCGTTGGTCGACCCAAAGACAACAAAACAACTGAAGGTTTACCACAAACGGAACAGAGATTCACTACTATAGTTGAAAGTCTCCGAAAAGGCAATTACTGGGTAATTTTCAAAAAGGAACAATTCGACAATGTTACTTCAGCGGTCTAAATTGACATAGTTAATTCTCAAAAAGTATTTCCTTGTCTGTCAAGCAGGTACGACTAAAGAGGAACACCTCCTCTTGTTCAACCAAGATTCCATTCCAAGGTATTTAACGTCGGATTTAATTGGTATGGGAGCGCTGTTGATACTGACTTGTGGGCAGTGACTTCTTGTTGTGAAGGCTATTTGTATAAATTTGGCAAAACTGACTAATTCTCCATTATTCTAGCCAATTTTGTAGCAGTCTGAGATGGGGTTGTAGTTTTTCAGAAGCTCTTACCAGATCGGTATCTGTAGACAGGATTGCAGTATCATCCGCAAATGTCACAACAAACGTGTCGTTTCTTAAAGGTGCGTTAACAGTGTAAAGTAAGTACAGAAGGCGCCTTAGAACACTGACTTAGGGAACTCCGGCCTTGATGAGGTGATAGTTAGAGAGGACGTCATCAATTTTCACTTGAAAATATTGTTCATCTAGGTAGGATTGCAAAACAAGGTACAGTTGAGCAGGTAAATAATTGTAGTTTCAACTTGTAGAGTAGACCCCTGTGTCAGACCTTGTCAAAGATGGGTGTTTGTAAGACAACTGCTTTCTTTGGCAGATACTTCAGAATTACACATTACAATTACATTCAGGTTATACCCTGGTAACTTTTGCGAGTTAAACTCTTGTATTACAGTTTGGATTTCTTATCTTAGGTTTTGGGTCGCATTCTTAGAGTTTCTAAGTCATCTGATTTTTTGAATTCAGTCCTCCAAATTAATAAATTTACAACGGGGAAGTTGCATGTCAAAAGTGTGTCTCCAAGCAAGAAGCGACCAATACTATTTTTGATAATACTTGATTCATTCGTAAAAGGAAACTTGATGAGCATTTGATTGTTTAGGATAAATCATTTGAAACTTTTGTTGTAGTTGCTGCTGTTGTTTTGTGACTGAGGCTTCGACAGGATTCCTTTGGACCTCGTGGCTCCAACTACTATGATCATTTTGCCGCCAACTAGAATTTAGCCGAATCCGAGGTTATCCAACCCTGGCAGGTATTTTTAACGTGCAACTTATCGTAGTTTCTTGTTCTAAGCAGCCTGTGAGACTATGTGATAGTTATTAACATAAATTAATTGGACTAAACCTTTATTTGGCTGCAGTAGTTTAACTTTCCACTTCTAGCTTTGAGCTAGCTAGCAGGTAAAAATATCAGTTTTGGGGCTAGGTTTCAACACGACGAAAATGTCGCTTTCTGAACTTTACAAATTTTACTTAAGTACTCTTTATAATGCGCAAATGTACTCTAAAATCACCAATCGGTACATGTGCATACCGACAGGAGAAGTCGAAATGGCTTAGTAAGTTATAGTTGAAAGGAAAAGAATAACAAATTATCTCAGTCATTAGACATTAGACCAACAGTCCAGCGAAACAGCACATTCACTATTTACCGCAATTCTTTAATTTATATTTTTTGGCTTCAGTGCACATTGCATAAGGTTCTTAAAGTTAATATTATTGATGTTTGAATTGTTTCTACTTTAAATTTTCTGTCATAACGAAAACAACATGAGAGGATGCTCTATTCATTGATGTAGTTCGTACATAAACTGCATAAAATGCAGTCAGCAATAAGATTTTAATAGTAGAGAATATTGAAATCCACTAGCAGACAGTCTATCAAAAAGACATATCCGTAATGTAATACACAGTAATGATCGATTTTAATGGTCACTGGCTTTAATGAAGGGTCGTTGTTCCTTTTATGTGGCACTTTAATCAAATATATTTGAAAATTCGTATTTCCGTTATCGAATTACAAAAGCACTGAATTAATTTAAGTAACCTTTTTTATATTGGCGTTAAAATAAATTCTAATTTATATTTCACGACAATAAAATAGCTGTAATAATTGTTATATCCTTGAAACTAAAATCCCCACTTTATTCCCTGAATGTAAACTTTAACTGCAATTACATGCCGACAGTAGCTGCACGAATTTGATTTATTTTGGGATAAGGCTTTGATGAGAAGTGGTTTGAATGCACTGTGAGATCAATGCATGTACTACATACGTACAGCTTAGTTGTAAACATCTTCACGGGCATTGTAGGTTGAGTTAAAATTGCTTTATGTTGCACGTATATATTTAGATTTATGTAGATCTTGATTGCTTTTATAGCAAAAAGGTTTTGCTGTGATATTTATTTGTTTGTAAAATAGAGGATAGCATTTTAGGTTGATTTTATTATAAAGTACAGTGCTGTGAATTATTATAAGGTCAGCATTAAATTGTGTCCCTATTAGCACTAGCTAACAAATAAAACAAAATGTGAAGGATTTGTTTATACTCGTAGACAGGTTTGGATATTCAGTAATTCAACAACCAACAAAAAGAGTAACAAGCTGATCTGCTTACGCAATGAATTTCAAAACATGAAGAATAGAAGAATTACCGGATTAATTACGACGTATACGACAAAACTCACTCAAATCTGCTTTAATTTTCTCTCGATTTTGTTATACAGTCCCTACTCTATAGTAACCAAAGGGTGCAGCCGATGGAATATTGAAAGACCTCTTACTCGGAAAGCGGAAAGGGCCATGGGGATCCAGTTTTAGCCTTTTGACGCGCATCCAGGCACACCGTCGCGTCGTCCGGTACAACACAATTCTGAAGATTTTCTTAGAACAACGAGCACGATACCTCGAACTAGCCTTGACACCAGCCATGGACGTGCGAGCGTTCGGGACTATTTTAGAAAGCAAAATGTTTTTCAGATGTTCCCGGCGTGGTCACAGGAGGTGCCAGAACAACGGCGATTGCACCTTCGAATGTGCCATCGAAAGGGACACGAAAAAGGGTCTGTACGCTTTTTTACTACGAGGCCGTCTTCAAGGTAAAAAACACAAAAAGTGTAAAAGAAAGGAAAAACGTGGCCCTGAAATCAGAACCCTACCGAGAGCCCGGTAAACAAGTTTTTCAAATTCTCCAAGCGGACGAAATATTGAAAGCCACGAAATCTCTTTATATACAAGACCTAATTTTTGTCTAGGTTATTTTAAGAAATATCGCGATGACTCTCAGTAGTTAGGATTCACAGCTTTAGACGAAAAGAAGAAATATTGAAAGCCATGGACGTGAGTTATATGGGGGGGGGGGGGGCGTTAACCTTAGCTAACCTGATCTAGTCTAAGCTAATCTGACCGAATCTCTGACCTAACCTGGCCTAAGCTAAGTTAATTTGACTTAACCTAGCATAACCTGAGATAAGCTGACCTAAGCTGGCCCAACCTGACCGAACCTGACGTGCCCTAACATAAACTAAGCTACCCTAACCTAACTTAAGCTGATCTAACCTGACTTACCTTAAGTAACATTAGCCAAACTTTGTTTTCAGCGTTTGCCTTCCGTAGAAGGCTCAAGTGGGCATTATTCTACATTTCCTTCGGCTAGTTGCTATGGTATTACCCGGCGCATCCGAACTGCTAACTTGCCCAAAAGGGTCGTCTAAGTTTTATCATAGGTAGATAATCCTAACTGGAATTGCTAACTTTTAAAATTCTGTTACCCCTGCTGAGGACTGCAACCCTTAACGAGTGTTTCATACATTTGTATCCTAGCATTGCAGTCATGATTTTTTTTAAATCCCTTTATTATGCTTATTAATTTAATTAAATTATTAATTCGTAATTAAGTAAGCAAGAAACGACAAGACTTACATAGTGTACAATGATAAATCTTTTAATTTGTTCTGTGCGAAGTTATTGTAATAAAAAGTTTAATTTTTCTCAGTTTCATTTCTATGCAGTGCGAAAACTACTAATGGAATAAAATCAATGATTTCAAAACGCGAATGATATTTTTGAAAAAGAATCTTTCAACCAGTTTTTGGTTTCTGTGTAATCAAGGTCACTGTTCACTGCACTATGATATCTAGTGTTATTTGCCCGTTGGCTATATTTTCCATAACTCTTCTTTGGTTGACCCTTTTTATGCATTCAAATACTGTATGCTTCTCATGTTTTCAGACCCTTTCATTTACCATTAGCTCTATTGGCGGGTACCCCGTTATTACCTGCAGTGCTTTGCTCACCACTGTTCTATATGCTGAGCAAACTCTTGTTTGGCTTCTTTCTGCCATTTCATTACATTTCTTCTTATCCAGTGCACATTTCCACGTCGGTGCCCCATAGTATAGAATTTACCACCGAGGCTAGTACTCTTCTTGTTGCTGCATGCGCGTCATATGTTTGGCATGATTTTGTTTAAGGCTTTTGCTACTTTATCGGCGTTCTCCGTGACTCTTCTCATATGGCTTGTCATGCTCGTATTCCTGTTAAATTGAATTCCTAGATATTAATGGTTTCGCTTGTTTGACTTTGCGTTTGCGTCTAGCTTTTAATTTCATTTTCGTTGGGATGCCAAAGCTTCTGTTATTGCCGCGCCTGTCTCTTGTTTGGCTACTGCTTCATCTATTATATATCGCAGTATAACGAATTTCCTTTTGCTTCTTATATGTATCATGCGAGCCTTCTCCTTCAGGCTCTCATTTACTCTGCCTTTGAAGGTCTTGTCTGCCTTTTTCATAATTTCTTTTTTACATATTCTTAGGTTTCCTTGTTTGGTTTTTTTTATGCTGTGGATTTGGACTCCAATCTGGTCTACGTCAATTTCTTGCTTCTATATCTTCAGGACTCTAACGTAAGTATATTCATCTGCCATGTTTGATTTAACTTCAAATGTTTGTTTTGCCTGCAGCTTGCTTTTTTGCTTTCCTTGTTGCTTCCATGGCTTCCTGGTATCTTCTTCTTTTCGATGGTCGTTGTTTCGGTCGCTGCCTGTTGTCTTGTAGCGTTTCAGCGTTGTTAATATGATGGTTTGTATCTCTCGATCTCATGCATTTTAACATCTTTCTAAAGAATATTATATCAATGTCATGCGTGATTGTTATGGCTAGTTTCCTTTTATTTTTCTTTATCAAAATTTGTTTTAGTTTCTGCCACATATTGTATGTTTGTTCTGTAACTTTGCTCTCCTTCTCTTTATGCCAATTCTTCCTCGGGTTTCTCTACCCCTAGTAAATACAAATTGCTCTTCTCCGCTTTCAAGGTTTTATTCTCCAAGATCCCGATTGCACTTCTGTTTTCCAGATATACAATTTCTTTATAGTCTGGTTTTTGCTTGGGTAGTATTCCTTTAATGCAGGTTTCATACTCTTCTAGTCTTTTTTTGTGCGTCGTTTATTGCTTCCTTCTTATCGACTAGCACCACTTTGCTGCATGTGTCCTCGGGTTACCTACTCCAAGTTTGGTACGCGTATAGTTTGTTTGTACCCATATACAATCTATTAGTTCATTAACTTTTTGATAACTAACTTTCTTGGGCATACTAAAATATTTATCATTATCTTCTTCCATGCGTCCGTCTATAGTTTGGGGGTCTACTTAATTCGTTTTTTTTAGTTCCACAGAATTTGTCATTGGCACCGATGGTTGCTACTCGCGGTATTCGATATTTACACACTTGTCTATCCAGTTATATATCTCTTCCGAGTATCGCTGCTCAATGTATAGGGAAAAGTTTTCCGTTGTAGTTTTAATTTTTTTGTTATATGAGTCATCCACAACCTTTTGAATTTTTTTTCCTTTTAGCTTCCGGGTTTCCACTCTTTTCCTTTTTGTATCTTGCTCCTGCTTGGGGTTTCCACTTGCATTTAGGCTATTAAATGCGCTCTCGATCGAGGCGGGAATCGTGAAGTCTTTTCTTTCAAATGCGTGGCTTTCTTGTTCTATATTTTTTAGTATATAGTTCCCCGTTCTTATCGTGCCTCCTCCTGATCCTGCCATCTCCTTTTCTTCTTCTCTGGTTAAGTCACCATTTGCTCCTTCATCCTTTGTGTCTTGTTTGTTTATTTCTTTTCTCTTAGACATTTATCCCTGTCAATCTCTTCCTGCCGATTTACTACATTGTTATCAGTTATTTTCATTCACATAAGTCGAGACGAATCAATGCCACCCCACGCGTGACGCTCATTCCGGGAAGAAGACACATATTTCGGAACTCGTAATGCATCTCTGAAGGGGTATTCGATTTCTCCGGGCCTTTAAAGAGTTTTTCTTCTCTTGGCCGGCCCATTAAAGGAAGTCTCCGATCACGTTCCCGCACGACGTAGCCCTGGCACATTAATTCAGTAGTTATTAAAGTTTGGGGTGTGATTACGGTATCTTAGGGTAATAGGCGTTTAACCCTGTTCTGCTTTCAATTCAAAATCTCCTGCAAAAGATCCCCTAGACCTCGTTTTCTAATAGTATTGGGGCCTGAAGAAAGTAAGGGTTGAAGTAAAAGAGCTTTGATAGAAAAGGATAAAGGAAAGAGAACCACCTAAGACTAGCTAAAGCAGAGTGGTTTTTCAGCTAAGGTACCCCAGAGTAGCCATTCCTGTACCTGCCAAATGCAAGTCTTTAGGACGGAGTTTCTGCTGGACGTCGGTAAAGAATTGCGCATTGAAAGCAAAGAAAAAATAAAAATTGCCGATCACAAAGAACAATACTTTTCAAGATTTATGTATATTTATGTCTGTTGAGTGAGTGTCTTTACGCCACAGCAGGTAGTTGATTCAGTATCTAGTAGTGAGAAAAGTTTCATAAAAAATAATTTTTAGCTCTTGTATATTTTCTGCGTCAGAGTGATATTTTGTAAAACGCAAAGACGTAGGCAAGCCATTCTCGGTAAAACTGTCTTTTCTAAATGGTCAAACGGGACACCATAGTGTGTTATGTTTTCATATAATGTATCAACAAGGAAATACACCGGTATACAAAGCTATATGGCTTAAATTTTCCGGCTCAGTGATTATACTGAACATTTGACTTTTGATTTTGAAGTGTGTCCAATATCATTAATTTTTCTTTATTATTTATTATTTATGTGATATGTCAATTGATATGTTTGTGCCAAAGAAAACACAAGGAAGATACCAAAATGCACCTCAGCACCTTTCCTATTTAAATGTTGTTAAATTTAACAATAGATGAGAAAATTGCGGATTTACAGCAAGGGGTTTAGTGGGTTAGATCTCAGTTATTATTTTGACACCTGAAGCAAATTCAATTAAATTCTAGGTGGACAATTTTGAGTTATCTACATATATTGTCATAATAGCCTTGGTAATTGACTCTCATTATTGAAGCAGTCTTTTCCCATGACGACGGTGTAGATTGCTCAACCCAAGATTTAATCGACAGTTTTGATTTTTTGCCAGAAAAGGTTTTTTGAGAGAACCTTCAACATTTTGTGTCATTCCATGACATTAATATGGTTTGAGCAGTAATCGATCTGAATGCTAAAAGAGACTTTTAGTTTTTTACCATTGCGGATCTTTCTAGTAGGATTTCGGACATACCTCGGGTACGTAGAAACAATGCGTAAAGTATCGATTATAACCATTCCACTTTCCATTAGTTCTTTATTGTGGAATCTTGACAGGAGGTTTAAAACTGGATTTAATATGAATAGAAAGTTTCGCAACAATATTTTGGAGAACTTGATTAAACTGAATAAAATTTTCCGCTAGGATTTTATAATAAATAAAGGAGATTCGTTAAAGTGATTTCTACGCAATACATCGATTAATGTTAGCGCACCTTACTGATCATATGTGTTTAAATTTGAAATGTTTTGATTATAATTGAATTAAAAATTTGGAGAATTCAAATTTAGTTACAAGTATTTTCATATTGGTAACAATAATCAAACCACTAGCACTAGAACAATATAGTTTTTTTTTATTTACATTTTATAGTTAAGGACAAATCTATATTTAGCAACACTAAAACTCATTTGCAAAACAACAACAGAAACAGATTAAGCAAAGTGCGTCTTCCATAAATTTGCAAGATTCATTACTTCTCTAACTTATTAACAGTATGGGATGCGGCGTCACTAACTCAAGTGTTTATGTTTTGCTACAAAAAGCTATATAGTGTCTTCTACCCTTACTTCTAAGAAGATGTTTATTAGTAACAATTAGTCTAATGATATTCTAACCCAACTTCTACATCCCACACCGTTGACCTACATATTTATACATCTAATATTTAATAAAGTTAACTCACTTGACACTTTATGATTAATTAAAATTTAAGATTTAATAAAGAAACGCACTTTCTTTTAAAGGGAGGGTACCTACAGTGTGTTTTTAATAATTCGATTGCTTCCCTAACATTTCAGTCAGGACCTTAAAAGAATTTAAAAAGAAGAAACTTATTTACAATCGGTTGGAAGATGAAAGGACATCTCTGAGCAATAAAGCAAAAACTTTAGAAAACTTTTCTTTCAATTGTCAAGTTGAACACAAAAAGAAGTAGTACCCACTTGTAAAGCAATTTTCTCTCAGATAACGTAATTTACCTTTTTCTTCTCTTAAACCTGTATTTAATAAACGCGAAACTTGTTAGAACTCCCGTTACTGTTCAAAAAGAAACTTTTATCGATATAATAAAAGCTTAGCTTAAAAACATTCAATAAATTCGTTTACAAAAATCCATCATCAGAGAAATGTAAAACGTGTTTTTTTAAAGGGAAAACGATTAAACAAGGGTTTAAAAAAATAAATAAGAGACGACACATATAACACTTCCAGAAAAGACAGGATAGAATATAACAAAGTTAATCGGCTTACTTTTTTTCCCTTTCTTTTTTCTGCAATTTCTTTTTGAAGGCCTTCTTCACTCGCAGCAGCAGGAAGGCAGCTCTGTCTATAGTCAACGTGGCTTGCTTCTTGTCCTCCATAACCGAAGGGATTTTAATTTAATTTACACTTTCTCATTTTAGCTGTGTTTTTTATAATTTTACGGAATATTCTTTTCAAGTTTTTAACGCTTTAATCCATTCCTCGTTAATTTAAGACAGTGAATTTGGTTTAATTAATTACGTCACAGATTTAAAATTTTCAAATTAATAATATAAAATGAAGTATTACATTTCTGATTTTAATTTATGTTTCACACTTTAATTCATATTTTTATAATTATACACATAATTTATTTTCACTGTTTGTAGACGATTTTATGTAGTTATCTGGAAAAGAAATAATCAACCAGTTAATTTAATCGTTTCCAATAAAAGGAATAGAAAACAGACAACTTTTATATTGCGTTAAACTGAATTTATATACCCTATAAAATAGGAAAAAATCTAATTTGTGTCATTATGTTGAATTTTATGGCTTATTTGCTTTATCTAGAATTAATAGCAACTAATTATTTTATCAGCACTATTGTTATTAAATCCTAACATAAATTATTTTTAATACTAAAATAGGCCGATAAAATGATTATTTTTCACAAAAGAAAGATTTTGTAATTTTGTCTTTCTATGTAGATAAATCAGAAGAAATTCCATTATTTTTGTAAAAATTTGGTAAGTCTGCTTTACATTTTATGTTCATACAAATCAATATACTAACATGAAATTTACTTTACGATACATACCATTTCATTTGTTTTAAAAATAAACATAAATTGAGTTTCCAAAAATAGTATAACAAAAATCAGGGATAAGGCTTTGACAGATATCTCATTTAAAATATCCCTGCTAAAACAAGCAAGCAAATGATATTAGACAATTACCTACGTTTGTATAAGGAACGGTCGCTTAAGTCGGAATGGCTGTAACTTCGTTACGCCTTATCCGATTCTGAATTTTTTTGTATAATACACCTTTTGTGCGTTTACTTTAGACTTATTATAACATTCTGTCACATTGTTCGTTAATATGATGTTAGTTAGAATTATAATTCAAAAGGTGAGAATGCATGTTTAACAATCTCCTGAAACGTTACGTTCCTTACAATGGACTTTAAATGAAAAACTTACAGTTTTTAGTTTATGAAACAAATCTTACATTTACATTTTTATTAAACTTTCTGTCAGCGAAACAAACATCATGTTCAACTTTTTTAGGATTTTTGTTTTTGTCGAAAAACCACTTTCTAGAAATTTCTCTTAAAACTTCTAAAAGCTTTTTTCTTTCATATGAAATTTTTTCTTACAGAGCTATATATGGAAATAAGACCATTGATTACATGAGAATGTTAATGTTTTATTTCTAAGATGTTTATCGTGTCAAGGCCTATTGCACTAATATTTGATAATTAAATATATTTGTGAGATAACCCCTGTAGAAAAATACCCAAATCTCGTTCATCAGAATTTTATTTTTTGAATACCAAAGTCTCAAACTGCAAATTCAGAACTGCATCAGCACTATAGCGACTCAACACATACTATTATATAGATAGTACTTTATTTCGACAGAAAAAAAATTTAATATTGGAAAGATGCAGTTTACAAGCATATACACGCCTATACAAGCAAATTCGGGGAAGAACCAACTCCTTTTTTCGATCAATTCCAACAGATACTAGATGAACTGTTGAGAAAACCAAAACTCTTTATAATGAAAAATTTTAACTCTAAAATTGCTATTCTAGGCATAATGAAAACGTCATTAAAGACAATAGAAACAATCTTAATAACAACCTGTGCTCAAAACAAACTTTGCATTAGTATTACATTTTGCGCACATAACAATACACATTCACCATCATAAAAGACTATATCTGTAATGTTATTTTAAAATTCGCACTAAATCCGCCCCTGTTTTTCAATTTCGTTCGGATATTTGTTTTCTTGACGCGCAATATTTAAATTGTTTCATAAAACGAATGTTTGTTATAATGTTATTTCAAAGAATTAATATTTTTGTGGTCTCGACACCTAGACTCCAGTAGACGTGTCTTTCGTTAATTTCCAATATCAAATTCCCAGAATCATTAGTTGCAATATTGCAGTCACACAGTCTCGGAGAAGTCAAATTTAAACTAGCGAATCTACAAGTAAAATCTTCCATTGTCGCATAAAGAGTATTAATGTCTTAATCTGTTAGGGTGTATATCCGACTTTTTAACCCCACTTCCGTAAGTACGAACTGCGTAACAAAAACGCAGAGGTTAGGCATTACGTGGATAGCTGTTGACTCGAACCAACGTGTGGTAATTTTCGACGTTTACCTCTACATCCCCTAATTGGATTCAAACCAAATTAAGTGAAGCGACCCTCTTAGAAGAAAAAAAGAGATCGGACTGGAGAAATCGTAATTTCTTCGTGTCAGAGACGCGCAATAGTCGCGGAAGAAAGTGGTTTGTTTGCCAACAGCAAGGCTCATAAATGTCGTTATCGTGGGGAATGTATAACCCAAATATAATTACGCTGGTGTCCTCCAGGAAGCAGAAATTGTAGAGGGTAGGAACGCAACCATTTTGGCCCCGTTGGTGTAGCATCTGTGTGTATACTACATTTTGGAAGCTCCACAAAATTTTAATAGTGCTTGAGACTCAGTGATTTTCGTTTATAAAATTGTGTGTAAACGCCTGGATTTTGTTCTTATGTATTTTTTGCGATTAACGTAAAATAAGTGGTTGTTCTTCGAAATTAAAGTTTTCTCAATTATTGGATCTAGCTGCCTTTCGTCGGAAAACAGAGGTCTGCACATACCTTCTGGAAGAGAGAATTTCTGTATGAGTAAGAAAGAAAACCTGCTATGTTTTATTATATAAATTTTAATGTTTAAAGACTAGGAGAACGTCGAACTTTGTGAAATATTTTATACGAAAACTTTGCTTAGACAGGATCAGTTTCGTATTGTTTTATTGAATCATAATTTTTACAAGTAACTTTTTAACTAATTTGTAACAGGAACGTTCCCAGGTAATTTTATCTGGTGTTTGATAAATTGTTGCAACAAAATTACTAACTTGGCAATCATTTCTTTGTTCTTAAATGTAATGTTCAGTTGTCAATATTTAACAATTTATGGTCAAGTTTACCTTAGTCGGGTTAATTAATATTTGAATTTTGATCTTTTGTGTTCTATTTTAAAATTTTAACGTAACAGAATCATTTCGCTTTGTTTATTGTAATAATTTATTTTTCTTATAGTTTGTTTCTGTTTTTTTTATTATTTTATCGACTCTGTTCTCCAAACAGAAATTAATTTATGCCTCTTATTGATATTCTTTTGTAGTGTTATTTTGTTATTGTTTTTGTATTTTTGTTTGTGTGTGTTTGACTCATTTTTTTTTATTATCATTATTGTTTTAATAAACGTAAGTAAGGTCGACTTCTTGTATTTTTGTTTTTGTAAGTGGATCTCTGGTCCAGGCGAAGCAGCTTAATTTCATTATTTTGTTCTTTTGGCTATCAAAAAGCACGTAGTGTATATTCCAAATTTCAATCGTAGACTAGATATCTTTGCTCAAGAGAGAAGTCAATATTGAATTGGCATTTCTCTCTTGTATCGTTTTAAAAGAAGGAAGTCTTCAGAGGACTTCCTTAGCAAAATTAAGTAAGACAAATCAAGTGCTTATACAGTGTTTATTTTGTGTATTGAGTCTCATTGGTGAAACGTCAGAGCGAGTTTTAATAGAGCTTCCACGAGGTAAGTTACACATAGGGTGAGGTTTCGTAAGAGGTCTATATACAGGGTGTCGGATTCACGAGTAGTCGCTTGTCCGACCATCAGAACCCTTCGATCTACGACTGCTGGCGCCCTCTTTCACTACCATCTATTAGTGTAATAAGAGTTTTGGAAAACGGTGAGCTTCTCTTTCTGAGAGATTAGCCAAGTTTATTTCAGAATCCACCCCATCTGCGGCATGAGCTACGGGATTTAACATCTACCATTGGTCTGGACGGGACTTGTGCATACCTTTGAGCACTGGCCCGTTACACATCCTCACCAATTGAACAATCTCACAAGTCAAGCCTTATAAAAACACTAACGTTTGCAAATGTAAAAACAGGACATGGCTTACTATTACGCAAAACCGTCTTAAAGTTAATTTCCAACGAAAAACAACTCCTCTATACTTTGAAAAGTTCAACCTAGAGTCCTTAAGGATGACACAACAAACCCATTATTTAAAATTAGATTAGAAGGCAAAATAATCTGCAATCCTGTAGCAGAAGATGTCAACAAATTTTGCGAAAAGACAGACATTTATAACTGAAGTGCTAAAATCGGTGGATAATTTTACCTAGGAAATTATTGCCATTGATACTATTGTGAGTATGTCAGATAATAGTTGGATCAATGACAATAATCCCATACTGAGATAAACTTATCGAGCGGTTGTAAAAGTGGGCTTAAGAAACAGACAAAGATCAGTAAAGTTAATGCAGAAATACAAATAAATACCTCCTATTACACCAGAAAAATAAAAATCCAATATAAAAGATCTATATACTGATAGAGATTAAGAAAGGAAAAACAAAGACTTCCAGGAGTGTACAATTCTTAGATCAGTATAATATAACACAAGAGGAAGTACATGGAGTCTTGGTTCAAAGGGACGGGGACAAGTTCACAACGAACATAAACAGGAAACCTACCCACACAGGTAGATACCTGCACTACGACTCCAACCATCACAGAAATATGAAAATGGGCGTCGCTATATATGATAGAGCAAAGATAATATGCACTAAAGAAAAAGACTTGAAGAAGCAGAACCTTAATACCTGCAGCTAACCTAATGTCCCAGAACAATCGAACCACGGAGGACAGAACAAGCAGAGATGATGCAGCTGAAAGACAACGCAAAACTGTCATCCCCTATGTACTGGGCATCTCCGATCAACTCCAAAAAATCGGAAACAGGTACAACATACGCACGGCATTCAAATCCTCGCGGACGCTTACGGAAATGATCACCAAAACCAAATCCGGCAACGGAGACCAGGTGACAAAGAACTGTGTCTACAACGTTCCATGCAAGTGTGGCAGGGTATATATAAGAAAAACGGGAAGACTTCTGCCGGCGAGACTTAATGAACACAAAAATAATATCAAGAAAGAAGAAATAGATAAATCGAGAATCGCGGAACACGTATGGAGTAAAGACCATTGCATCCAACGGAATAGTGCACAAATAGTGGCCAAAGAGGAGAACAGAACTCGTAGAAAACTGAAAGAAGCCACATACACAGCGCTAGCCAAAGAAGTGATAAGCCAGGCTAGCTTATAAATAAAACCGACATGAATGCCAATACTATTCAAAAGCTATGGCGCAGCCACTAACAAACGGCGCAAATCCCTACTACGCATCGAGCTACAGAAATGCAACTTATATAGAACTTATAAAACTATATAAGTAGACAGCCCCAGTAGCTCAGTGGTTCAAGCACCCTTGGTAATAATCAGATTAGCGATTATTGTCCCTGGTTCGAACCCCAGTGAAAATGCAAAATAATAAACCAAACCGCCTTTCTCAGGGCGAACGTCTGAGTCAGCTTCCGAAACGTCGCAACAAAATATCGCAACAGAGTGTGGCCCTGAAATGGGGCACTGCCAAACTAAAGGACAAAACAGTCGATGATACTGATCAAATTACAAATCAAACGCTGGGAAAAAGCATTGAAAACACCATTTGTGTGTTTCTTTTTGTTTTAGACCAAAAAATCTCTGTAGACTAGAAGAATAGTGATTTACAAAAAAGGAAGCAAGAACGACTCCGGGAACTACATAACAGTACCATACTAAACAGCTCTAGCAAGCTATTAACAAAAATCATATGTAAAATCCAAATAAGTAAAGTGCAACAAAGATTCAGACTAAATAGGTTGACAATAGATGCAATTTTCATTTAAAAAAAATAACCGAGAAAAAATCATAGAACAGCCCAATAAGAACAATAAAACACCATAGGGAAGAAGGTAATAGTATGAGTCCGACCTTGTTTATAATTTAATTATGGACAAAACAAGACGCAATGTAAAAGAGGTCAATGGAGGATACAGAATGGAAGAAAAACAATGCAACGCCGATGATGCAACCTTGTTGGTGGAAAAGAAAGATGACTTGTAACGACAATTACACCGGTTTCCTACAATAGCAGAAAAGTTTAATATGCAAATATCAGTAGAAAAGGCAAAATCTATAGCCATATCTGAAGAAACCATAAAATATAAACTGGCTATAAATAACGAATTCATCCAGCAGAGCATGGAGTGTACTTGAGAGTTTAAATAACGAGTTGTAAAAACTTGCAGCAAAAAGTCTGTACCCAAACAAATAAAGCCTTAAAAATATTTGGCTGCTTTAGAAATTTTATTTGAAGGAACAAATATACGAGTATACCTAGTTTGTATTGATAAAACCGCAGTAACACCAGTAACACATGGAATAGAAGTTCGAACAGAAACAGCAAAAACAAAAAACATCTTGAAATCAACAGAAATGCAAAATCGAGAAGCTAACGTACACTGGAGGTGTCATATTAATAGAATGGCTAAACATTGTTGGGTAAAGGACCCCCAGTCATCTCCGCTTCTCAAGAGGCTGAATAAAACAGAAAAACAAAACCATATCTTACTGAAAGGAAGTAGAATAAAATAATAACAGTACAAGAAAATAAGGAATTTCGGGTTTTTAGTTTTAATAAAAAAATAACATTACCAAATTTTGTTTTCACCAAAGAATTTTGCTTAAGGAATTAGGCCTGTTTGATGCAAACCTCATCGCACTGCTTGTATTAATAACCACAATACCCCATGAATACATCAAAAATGAGACACACTGCATTTACCATCATCGTCTCATAGTAAAATTTTTAGTGAAGTACTGACGCATTTAAGTAACGAATGTAACAGAATGCTTAAAATTAATTCAAGGCAAACCTTTAGAGTTTGATATATCTAAGACAGGTTTGTAAAGTAACGAGTAGCAACTCCTTATGTATTTTGAAAACAGTAAGAACTACAACAAATGCTACAGTGATATAATAACTTTCCATATTGGTTTGAAAGAAATGCATTCTAAACGAATTAGTAGCGTACAAAAATTCTTAAGGTGAAAAACAGTCAAATTCATACATTTACGATTTCTTAAATTCATAATAATGGTTTGGTTTGAAAACAGAACACTCAATATAATGAGCACCAGCACAGCGAAGTCCTGTGCAACCAAATATTCACCGTTGAGTTGTATTTGTTGAAATATTGGTTGCTACATACTAAAAAAAGAGTGTAAGTTTGAGTTTCCATATTAAACTACCAATATTTGTTTATCTTTTAATGTAATTTTCTTTGCTTCATTTCTATAAAACAACAAATGTGGTATTTGTACACTTACTATTATTAGTGGGAAAACTGCTAATTTTATTTCAGCTAAATATAGATAAAACGTGACTCAAGTTACGAGGGCGGTTCAGTAAGTACCCGTGTTTGACGACAGAAGGCGTTCCTGAGGGAAGTTGGTGTTATCATCGTGTGCTGCCATCTATCAAACGACGGTATAACAAATTGCAGACTGATTGATAGGTTAGTTTGGATTTGACAGCCATTTGAGTAAGACGTGTTTCGTGATTTTAGCTAAGATGGAAAAAGAGCAGTATCGTTCGGTAATTCGCTTTCTGTTTTTGGATGGGACAAAATGCGAGGAGATAAAAGCAAAGTTGGATGCTGTTTATGGGGACACTTTGCCATCTATGACCACAGTTAGATATTGGTTCAACGAATTTAAACGTGGGCGAACATCCGTTTTTGATGAGGAGCGACCAGGACGCCCGGCAGACGTGGTTACCGAGGAAATCATTCAAAAAGTCCACGACATGATTCTCGCTGATCGACGAACGAAAGTGCGTGAAGTAGCAGAGGCCGTAGGTGTGTCGACCGGAACGGCAATTAATATTTTACATGATAAGTTGGCGATGAAAAAATTGTCGGCGCGATGGGTGCCGCGATTGCTAACGGTGGACAACAAACGGATGCGGCTGTTAACTTCGAAGCAGTGTTTGGAGCAATTTAAGCGAAATCCGAAGGAAAAAGGAAGAACGATCACTGGACAATACTACAGTGAGTTATTAGACAGCTTCGACAAAAAATTGAAGGAGACTCGGCCGCATTTGGCGAAAAAGAAGGTGCTGTTTCACCACGATAACGCACCAACACATTCATCCGGAGTTGTCGCCGCCAAACTGCATGAATTGCGTTATGAATTGCTGCCGCACCCCCCGTATTCACCCGATCTGGCTCCCTGCGACTTTTTCTTGTTTCCTAACATGAAGAAATGGCTCGCGGGAAAAAAATTTAGCTCAAACGAGGAAGTCATCGCCGAGATAGAGGCGTATTTTGGAGAGTTCGACAAATCCTATTTTTTGGAGGGGTTAAAAAATGGCAGGAACGTTGGGAGAAGTGTATATTTCTAAAAGGAGACTACGTTGAAAAATAAAAAAAAAATATTTGAAAAAAATTGTGTCTTCATTTCTAACACGGGTACTTATTGAACCGCCCTCGTAAACGACTCTGAGCTCATGTGGTATCTGAGAACAGAAAGAGCCTTTGCTCTTTATTTGCAACGTGTCTTAGGAAATCATGCTTTAAGAAATTATTTTAAATTTAAATTACTTTACGCAAAAATATTTAAAAACATTTTCCTTTTTGGTCGAGCTTTATCATTGAGCTTTCTAGCTGAGACGAAGTTTAAAGATTGTCATTTTTAGATTTAATGAAATTGCACAATTTTGTATTTTGAATTAAATTTTACGAATGACTACCCCGTGAAAATACAGAGATATTTAGAATCACCCCCGTTTCCGACATTAGAGCTAGTCTACTGGCAAATTCTTTCTGTCTGCATGGAGAGAATCAGAAACTTGCGATTTTGTATGCATTTTTTGAAATTTGCACTTATTACAGAAATAAATGATTCTTAAGATGAAAAAGATAAAGTAGTATTTTTTGCAAAATGCAATTGCAGTTTCAATCTTTAATCAGAATTTCAAAATATGGTGTGTAACTATTAATAGAACATGCTGAATAAAAATTAAGTTAAACTGTTGTTTCTTAATGTCAGTCAAAGATGTCGGTTCGTAATTAAAAGGAAACTTAAAGTTATTAATAACTTGATAGGGGGAGTAAAAGTGAAATATGCTACCGGTAATGACTTGGTTATGACAATAAAAGTTATCTTAGGGCAGAATTATGAGAGAAATTTCTAAACAAAAACGGCTTGCTCTTTAGATTATAATTACAAAATCACTTTAGTTTTTCAACAAAATAATAATACCTAAGGGAATGTTTATTCAAGTTTTAAGGTCGCAAACTACATCGTAAATTAAAATTAATAATCATCTTTTCACAGTAAGTAATAAGGAAGGAAGGAATGTGAGCCTTAATAATCTTCAATTAAGGGTAACCTGGAAACGCTGAATATGTCACGAGAGGTATGTATTATTACTTTGTTTTCTGTTTTATTAATCCTAATTTAATCAAGGAAAGATATAAAGCTAAGGAATTTTCCTTTCTTGAAGTAAACATGGATACAGTGAAGCTTTGTTCGCAATGGCCTATTTAAACGAAATATAAGTAAAATAACTACTTGTATATGAATGTCTCTAGCTTTACTGTAAACCCTCAAACAGATCTATTTTTCATCTCTATGCAACAACTGAATTTTTATGTTTAAACAACGATTATTTCTTTTCTGTTTATTCTTCTACTTTATCATATAAAATTTCACAAAGGTCAATGAATATCTATAAAAAGGTTTTATTTACAATGGAGCAATTCTATTTATAAGCAGCTGTTATCCACTCTAGTGAAGACGGTAGTAAATGTTACAACAATATTTTTCAAATAGTGTTACCAATTTACCATAACACAGGAGCGTGCTGCCAAGTGGTATTTGGGTTGCACACACCTGACTAATAGTTAATATACAATAATATTATCACAAAGTGCTGATTTAGCCCGAGGTAAATTGTGGTTAACAAGGTTTTTATACCTCTGCATATGAGCTAGTAAATCTGCTCAGGATTTGCTCCTAGAAATATGAATAGAAGTTACAAAATAGCTGCTAGGTCTACGAGGTCTGTTCAAAAAGTATCGCGAATTTTGTGTTTTTTCAAAAATTATTTATTTATTGATGAATATCTATTTTGTCCCCTTCAAAGTAATCCCCATCAGATATTATACATTAGTGCTAACGTTTTTTCCAATCCTCGAAGCACTTCAAAAAATCATTTTTTGTGATCTTGTTCAGCTCCTTCTTCGATGCCGTCTTTATCTCCTCAATCGTAGCGTAGCGTCGTCTTTTCATGGGCCTCTTCAGTTTCGGGAACAAGAAAAAGTCACAGGGGGCCAGGTCTGGGGAATACGGTGGCTGCGGCATCATTAGTGTGTTGTTTTGGGCCAAAACATCGCGCACAAGCAAGGATGTGTGAGCAAGGTCGTTATCATGGCGCAAAAGCCAATTTTTGTTCTTCCACAAATCCGGGCGTTTCTGGCGGATTGCTTCGCGCAAATTGCGCATAACTTGCAGGTAATATTCCTTATTGACTGTTCTACCCTGTGGCAAGAACTCATGATGCACCACGCCCCTGCAATCGAAGAAAACTGTAAGCAAAACCAAAAGCACGCTCTTCGTCGTTCACATCTTCTCGGCCCTCTGAGAACATTGTTGCTTCGGTCCAAGGTAGCTTCACCATATGCCACAGTCAACATTCGGAATGCGTCCGCGCACTTAATTTTGTTTTTCACACAAAATTTGATACAGATTCTTTGATTCATTTTTTGGAATAGGCAAAATTCGAAGACGAGCCAAAACACGTCCAAGCAAAACAGCTGTCAAAAATTAACTAAACATTCAAAATGGCCGAACTTGTCGGCATAAGTGAGGGACATGAGTACCAACATAACGCCACAAAAAAATCGAAAATCGAATATACGCAACCCGCGGAAATTCAAAATTCGCGATACTTTTTGAACAGACCTCGTATGTTGATGTTAAATACATGGTCATCCTATAAAATTGGGTCACTTGCTGATTGCTTTCTGACATAATAAACTAATACAAGAGCTGAGCTGAATTGTGACCTTACTATATTGCTGTTTGACACTCTCAAGCAGAACTCAGATATTTCGAGATTACCCGATTGACCATAGAGATGCTTCAGACATGTCTGATCGTTCGTTGTTAACCTCGAAAACCATTAATTTAGACAGTTTCAATTACATTCGAATCAACTTTATTTGTTCTATTTGAAATAGAAATGGCAATTCTAAATAAATTACGGTCTTTAGCTAAGATTATGCCAACAGTATTAGTTGCTTTCAGAATCCTTCAAGATCTCCTTTCTTTGATAGCTAGCCAAAGATTCCCTGTAAGTAGTTTATTTGACTGAATGCTATTTGGCACATGTGGAAATTTCCCAAACCCTGCAATCTTTTACCTAAATGTCTGTTTTACTACTACTTAATTTAGGTCTAAAAGATGTAACGCCTCTGATTTTCTTTGGGGTAGACTTCCTGCCGTTAACGCCTAACTGAACATTGCACAGATGCCAAAATATTTAAAAAGTTTTTTGCAGTAAAGAATGGTAAGTTTTAAGCCAGAAAAACTTGTTCTCTACCAAAGTTTAATTTAAAATAATTTTAAACAAATGAGTATCCGCTACGCTACTAGTGTATACCATTACCCTCCTTCGGGATTTTGAATTACCATACTGCTATTGAATACCTCATGCATCTTTCAATAAATAATTTCAGAAAGTATTTAAAGCAGCCACTGCTCAAAATTCATCATAGACTTTTTACGCGTGTAAGTTCGTGTATGATTCTAATAAATACATCTGTCGCACTAGTGCAAAGTAGCCAGTGCAGTGGGTATTATCCAGCACAGGGTGTAGTAAGAATAAACACACGCAATCTAATTATGGAGATCTGTTTTGCTTCGCTTATTTATTTTAGCTATTTTATTATAATACACTACTGATCAGAATTAAGGGACCAAGTATACCATAAATTGGTTTAACTATCAATTATTTAAACCTTTGCAACTAAAAATTGTATGGAGTGATAGATAATCGTGTTAGCAACTGTTTATTAATTATCTTAACTTATAGATTAATAATTCGGTTAATTAACTAGCAATTATTTAAGGTTTAGTGTATACTTAATTATCGATTTTTTAACTTTAAAGATAGTTATTAAAGGTTAAAGTGGAATTCGTTAGCAAAAATTATGATACTTATATCGCGTATGACCTCTAGCAGCTAAACGTGTTTATATCCTTCTCGACATGCTCCTTGTTAGTAACTCTGCGGTATCCATCGCTATTCCTGTACCAACGAATTTGGATTATATTTTCCCTAACCTTGCGACCTTAATAGTCTAAAACTTGTTCTGTAGGGTTCAGGTCTGGGCTTCTTCTTGGCTATTGCATACCAAGTAATATTGGCATACTGTAACGCAGTCGATACTAAAACGATGAACGGTTTTGCATTATCGTGCATAAAGAAAGCCGACACTATAACCAGTAGCTGGTAATTCCAATGTTTTTATTTCTCGAATGTTACATTGTACATATGTATATCTACTCTGGTATTTGTAGAACACAAACACGTCAATCGATTTCTGAACGACTGCATTGGGATTCATTGCTGTATAGTATTGAATCTCAGTCGTGACCAAACCAGTCTTGATGATTTTGACAGAAATTCAATTTAATCTTTGTGGTGCAACGCAGGATATTTATGTCATTATAGCTGTTATTTGAATGGAAGAAATACTGATTGGGTCACTTTTTCAATGTTTCATTCATTTAAACCAAAACAAAACTACAGATTCAGACTTGAAAAATGATACCAAATCCTAACATCAAGATAATGTGTGTCACAAACGAAAAAGTTCCTAAGTCGAAATATTGCCAAGGTTTGGAAATTTCTAATTCTAAGCAAGTTTCAAGTGAATAAGTTTCAGACTTCTATTGATGTTATGGGAATTCAATTGTAGGTAATAAACAAGTCTGACCAAGATCTACAGCTGATGCAAAATAAATGTTTAATGAAATCTATTGATAACTGAAACACAGTTTCTATACTACTAGAATTCAGTTAAGGCAACTACGAGGGTGGTCTGAAAAGTTTCCGACCTCAACGTGAAGATGGCAGCACTCGTAAATAAAAGCTACTGAATTTCGTTGTTCATCTGTTGACAGTTACTCACCAAAGTTTCAGCCATTTTGGACACGCAGTTTTTATGTAACAGTCGTTTGAGTGAGTTGATGTGAGTTTTTTTGTGAAAATGGACAAAGTCGATTATCGAGCTGTCATTAAATATTTGTTTTTGAAAGGCAATACGCCTTCGCAAATAAAAGATGAGTTGGATTCTGTGTATGGGGACTCTGCACCATCATTTACCACAGTGGAATTTTGGGCTGCCGAATTGAAACGTGGCCGTAAGAGCCTGGGAGACGATGAACGTTCGGGACGTCCAAAAACTGTAGACGACCGCCGAATTAAAGTGAGAGAGATAGCAGAGGTTATGAACATGTCAAAAGAACGTGTTTGTCACATATTAAATCAACATTTAGGCATGAGAAAGCTGTCCGCGCGTTGGGTGCCGCGTTTGCTCACGTTAGACCAAAAACGTGTTCGAATGAATATTTTCAACGCTCTTTTGGCGCAGTTTAGGTGAAATAAATCCGAGTTTTGGCGCCGATTAATTACTGTAGATAAAACTTGGATACACCATTATATGCCCGAAACAAAAATACAGTCCAAACAGTGGACTGCAAAGAGGGAACCGGCTCCAAAAAAAGCAAAAACTGTTTTTTCGGCTGGGAAAGTGATGGCGACTGTTTTTTGGGATAGTCATGGAGTTATTTTAATCGATTATCTTCAAAAAGGAAAAACCATTACAGGAGCATACTATGCATCATTACTTGACAAGCTGAAGGCAGAACTTGCGAAACAACGGCCAGATTTGCAGAAAAAGAAAATCCTGTTTCACCAAGACAACGCACCGTCTCACACCTCAGCGGTTGCCATGGCGAAAATCCACGAATTACGGTTTGAACTGCTTGACCATCCGCCTTACTCACCAGATCTAGCCCCAAGCGACTTCTTTTTGTTTCCTCATCTAAAAATTGCGCTCGGAGGACAAAGATGTTCGTCAAATGAAGAGGCAATCACCTTCGTGAACAATTATTTTGCAGAGAAAAATGCCGAGTACTATTTGGACGGGTTACAGAGATGGGAGCATCGCTGGGAGAAGTGTGTAGAGTTACAAGGAGACTATGTTCAAAAATAAAAAAAAATGTTCAGAAAAAATGTCTTGTATCTTTGTTAGGTCGGAAACTTTTCAGACCACCCTCGTAAAACTGGCCAAAAGTAGCAATGCTTTAAATAGCTAAGAGTTGTGACTTATAACTTTCCTAGTACTTGAAAGATATTAGCTCATTTTAGTTCTTGGGCTTAATCATTGTAAGAAACGGACAAGAATCCTGTTTATCGACAAGAAGTGAAACAGGAACTTCTACAGTAAACGATGCAGTAGACATCTCTAAAAGTAACAGATGGTAGAAATGATCCTGAATTGGTTCATCTCTAGGTAAAACGGAAAGGTCAATCTGATAGGAATTGGATAAAAACATTTTTAAGTCTGTACTTTTCAGTGAAAAAATATTACTTTGCCACCGGTCCAGCAATAGATTGGTTTGAGAACAAACACAGAATCATATAATCTTAAGTATTGCAGAGTGTGTTTACGGGGTGTCCCAATTGTCTGTAATTGAAAGATAGCACCTAATTTGTGGAAATATCAAACATAGGTTTTGGCAATTTTTACATAATTTAATTTTTAACAATATCAATTCTTCTAGTTGTTTTGGAAGATTTCTAATGGTAGAAATGTTACGAAATGATGTAGTTTTTCTAGATTAAGAAGATAAGCACTCTATTTAGAGAATACCAAATGCTATTTTCATGACTTTTTTCCTACCCTATACAGTCTCAGTAAGCTACTGTAGTTTATGTATTTTTGGAAAGACATTTTTCATTGAAGTATATAGTTAGTGTCTTTACCATCAAAGGTAGCAAAAGTGGTATGATTTTAGTGAGGTACAATGATGATATTTATAGTGTGTCTCTGGTTATATAGCTGCTGAATTGAAATATCAATTAATAAGAAATGAAAATCAAGAAAGTAACTCAACAATACCTGCCTGGCACCGAGCATCTGATTTGTCATCTAAGAAATTCTACATTTGTTACTTGATTTAAAGGTTATGGATAAAATTCCTTTTGGTCAATGTTAGTTTTTAAAAATCAAATTACGTAAATAGTAACTACAAAGTAGATATGAAAACCAGTTTGAAATTTAAAAAGGTAAATAAAAAAATAAGTTTCTGAAAGGTGGGTAGTTTTGAGGTAAAAGGTGCAAAATACATTATTTTATGTTGCGTTACTTGCGTAAGAACGAAATATTTGTGATTTAATTGGCTTTGACGTCTTTTACCGTATTCCACTTATATAATTTAAAAGACAGGAGGATAAATTTCCAAGGTTGTTTAACGTTAAGGTCAATCAATAACCATGTGTGTAGTACATTTTTAAAATGGTCGGTGAAGAACATGTTCTTTGTAAGCAAATTTTCAGAAATATTAAACACGGAAATTTCTAACTCACTTAATAAGAGCAAGACATTTTTAATTGCCCATTAAACGTGAATTTTCCAAACTGCCTTGAACGTTATCACCTAAAAGGTTTCCCCCTTTAAAAACAAAATTAATATTTGATTAGATGGCATCGTATATTAATGTATTCCACCTCATTAATAAAACCGCAGAAAAACTTCGCCCAAAACTCTTTTTTAATGGGCTTATACCTAATGCCAGAGAAAGTCGGAGATGACTTTTATTTGACTAAAGTAAAAGCCACAAAGAAAACCACACCTTCTTTTATGCTCCTTTTCATTGATATCGTAAACATTTTATCTGCGACCTAGATGTATTGAAGATATACCACGCACTACTAAAAAGAATAATAAAGAATTTTCCGTCCACTTTAACATGATCATTTTGTACTTCCTTAGGTTATCCCTCTGATTTTTATGAAACAAATTAGATTTCCATATTTATAAAACAATACGGTTTGGGAATTTTTAAAAATGGTATTTTTAATTAAAATGTTTTAAAAATAGAATGAGGGAGTAACGGTGACGTCAGCGTATTCCCACGATAAAGTCTTCCACGTGACTAAATTATACAAAACAACAATGGAAATAATTTTCTTCTAACAAAAGGTAGTAATAAAAGCTGCATGTAAAACGTGTTGTATAAATTTACATCGTTAGTTATACTGTAATAAACGGTACATGAAATGGAAAATAATTTATGCAAGCGTGGGATAAAATAATCAGCACTAAACTCGTGTTCTTGCTTAATGAAAATGCAGCATATAATTAGATTAAAGTGTTTATACACTTAAAGCACTAATAAATTAATATGTAACATTAGTTCGATGTAATTTCATAAACTTTAAGGAAAACAGAAAAGTGGAAATGCCCACACATTGCCTTAGCAAGGCGCTTGCTGCACTTTATGACGATGTTAATCATTTGAGAATAACAAAGTCTTACTAGCAATAAAACTAAAAAAGAAATTTAATTCTGTTTTATAGGGAGATTGTAGTAAAAAACAAATCTAACAAATTACCTTGCTTTATCTGTTCCTGTAACGGCAGCATTAAATTTAAAATTGAACTTTGTTTCGTGCCCTATCAAACTTAACTAGATAACTCGAAGTTACAGCTGAAACTTTTATTTAATCGATTAAAGTTGGTTTGGTATTTCGAACATATAATCTTGAATTTCTTGTAGAAACTATATAAAATATTACAATTAATCTTGGGGTTTTCAGAGACTTTCAGTTCTGAAAAGCTTTTAATATGGCAAATAAATAAGATACAATTTTAACTAAATATCTAGATTAAGATTATTAATTATGTTTAGTAATATTAACAAAATGTAAAATAGTTAATTGCATATTTTCAAACAATGTTTTTCTCCTCGACCTGCTGATGACTCAGACGTCAATTAATAAATTTATACAATAAGAAATAGTTAGCCAATTGACGACGCTACCTGCAAATAGGCAATACACTTTGCATGAACATATATGTCATTGATAACTTTGTGATTATTGGCTATAGTTTTCAATTTTAAAAGGAATAACTATAGAAAACAAGAAGTTCGAAAATTTATTAGAATGTCATATACTGATAAGAATTGTTTCATACCTTATAATTACATCACGTAACTCTCACCTTCAGTTATTTAAAGAAATTCAAAATGCAAAATTTTAGAATTATAAAATTCAGTCGTTTGTAATATGTGTTGCCTACCTACATCTCGTAGATTGGGTACTCTATGAAAAGAAGAAATAAACAATGGAAATTGCTTTAAAGTGTTCTTTAAGGAAATAGGTCACAGAGTTACCTTTGCTTTTGGCAGCATATTTGCATCAAGAATATATAGTTTGCCATCTTTGATTGCAAAACTGACATTTCTTAATTGTTTACTGTCTCACTTTCATGATACCTTGCCCATTTTCTTCTTTCTTCATTTTTTTCTCTTCTTTTCGATTCTTGAATTAACTTATCTTTCACTACTTCTTTAAATAGTTCATCTTTTGATCTTATCTCAAGAGCCATTACTTTGGTATTGCAGCTATCTGGTAGACTGCTTTTGTCCCATTATTTCAAACTTCTCTACTATGTCGGTTAGTTGCTTTAAATGCTTTTCTATCTTTTCTCTTTATGCTAGTCTTAATCTATATAACTTTTCTTATAAACTAACCTTGTTTGATAACGTAGACTTTTCATGATGCTTTTTCAGTGCCAGCCAATATTCCCTAGCTGTTTTCAGTTTTTTTAACGTGAACTTACCGCGAATCTTCAATTATTATTAATCTTATAGTTGCATGTGCCTTCCTATCTTTTTTAATCCATTTAGCTTCATCAGTATTCTTAAGCTTATCTTCAAATACTACATCTAGTAAATCTTTTTTAATTAACATTATTTTATAACACCGCCTTGATTAATCTTTACGATATTATCTGGCTTCTCAATGCTTCTCATAAATTGCAACAACAAAACACGACAAATATCATCATTTTATCTTTCATAAACAAACTTCAACTACTATATAAGATAATAATCACTTTTCTTTAATGGTATGATGGATTATAAGCAAAAATACCTAATTGCTCTATAATTCAACAATTCTAGCTGCTTCATTTCCGAACCCTGATGTCCACTATCTACGCCATCTTTTGATGCAACCTAATAGTCGTCTGAAGGTTTCAATTTCTGTGGTTTTGATGTTTATGCCCTGCTTTTGGCTTTATTGATTGTACAACTGTTTTGAGACTTTTGAGACTTCTCCATGTAACATAGCGGATGCTTTTTGATACCACTGATTCTTTGTTAGCCTGGGAACAAATTTCCTAAGTGATGTTCAGGAAGCTGTATATAATAGTAGCGCCTAAATAATTAAACAACATTAGTTGTCCAATTGTTTGATCATTGACAGTCACTTTGATGCAGAAGGGGTCTCTTGAGATTATTACAATAGGTTTTGTTTTGCTTACAGGTATTTAACTATTAAATTGTCTTTAGATTTCTAAAACTATATTTAAGAACTCTTACTAAAGGTCATCTTTATTTTCTTGTTTCCTAATCTGTCCTATTTTCCTCTATCTCTATCCCCCTCTATCACCTTTTCTTAACAATTTGGGACGCAGGCTATTCTCTGTCAAATTTCAATTGAAATGTGAACTTCTTCCATTACTTTGTGGTTAGTTCTTGTCCTTGTTCTTATTACCGACGTTCATATTTTTTAAAATTAAGACTATTCTGTTATTTTCGTTTTTTCTGCTAAAGAATTTCATTACATTCTTTAGCTAAACCTTATCAAAGACTTAAATTAGGTCAACAAAACAGACGAATGCCTAACTTTTTGAAAAATAAATTGCAAGATGAATACAACATTAGTTGTTACTTGTTACGTCTGGAACCTTACTGCTCATGGAGATCTCGACCTGTTTGCAAATGATATTTAAAATCATTGTTAGCAGTGTGAGGACTACACTTAAAGGACTATTACGACAAAGATTATTAGAGTCTGTTCCATTTTCCTTTTTTAGAAACAGATTGTAGTGCTTCGCTTCCATTCCATCATTCTTTCAGTGTCCAAAATTATGATAAAAAAGGTTTGTCAGTTTTTGCAGTTGTTCTACCACCCTACTTAGGGATCTGGTTTTTAGGACCTTACCTACTAACTTTTCATGTTTTCAGTTTCCTAGTTTTTTTTATTACTTGTTGTGATAGTTGCGCTGCCGGGTGTCCATCCTCCTGATGGTGTAAGACTTCTTCATTGTTGGCTAACTCAGTATACATACAAATAGTGAAAATAGATAGTTTCAGGTTTCCGATTTAATTTCAATTCAATGTACCTACTCATTAGCTGGACTTTTAGGTTTCTTGTCATTTTCATATCTGTTTTTGCCTCCGGCAAATTTCAAGTTCCACTCTATTAGAAAATGTTTTTCATATTTCTCACTTAGTTCACTTTAAGAATGGTATTATTTTGTCCGCAGCTCTAGTCCGCTATATCAGCGATAGACAATCAAAGCAACGAGTGCAAAATTGTGCTGTTCTGTCGGGGAAAATGTTAAGAGCTTCAATTAGACCCAAATCGATCTTTGGTCTCATTAGATGGTAGTATATTTTTTCTTTTTTTTTTCTGGTCCACATGGCAATTACTTTTCAAAGTTATTCGTAATCTGTAAGTTACAAAAAAGTTTTCCAAGTCTTAGCTTACGGTTTTCGCTTTAAATTGGTAATTAATTTTTCTGTAGTAGATGTCAAAGGCCAGTCTAGAATGTTGTAAAGTACAAGAAGCGCATCTCTAATATTGTTAGTTACATTCTGCAATTTTAACAATAACTCTGTTATAAGAAGATTCTTAATAAAATACAAAAAAAAATATTAAACTTAAACGTATTAATAGCAGAACAAGAAGCATATAAAGCATGATTGAGTTTCACAGAAAATCCGAGGTTTTTTTTATGAATGAATTAATCACAAGGGTTACTTATACATAGTTTTAAGAAGAATATAAATTCAGGTGAAACTATAACCTAACATTGCATTTTAAATGGAATTCACAGTATATTTAAAATTTGGTATTCTCTTTACGAAACAATGATGGAGATGTAAACGCTTTTTGACGCCTACTTGATTTTCCATTCTTTTATTTATCAATCTCTGCATACACCAATTTGAACAAAAATATATGTAGAATGAGGAAGTAAAAAAAAATCTAAATTAGAAAAATTACGTTGAATGCTTTTAAATTTGAACACTCGTAATATTAAAAGACTTTTACCAAGCAGAGATTTTTCCTATAAAAGTAACTTGGAACATTTATAAATAAAGAAGCTGTGAAACTTCATTTTTCTCCAGGAAATTGGAATTCGAATCGTTCCAATCGTGTCGCATAGTTTCCCTTTTAAAAATTAATCAAAAATATTATGATAAAATTTTCTTCACGCTTTTATGACATTAAAAATGTAAATTTAAAAAGCGATACTGCCACATACGAACTTTCACATCCATTCCCTCATTTCTGGAAACAAATATTCACGACAGGGTTAATCATATAATCGATAACTTTATTGTCTGCATGTCTCTGCGGTTACACAATCCATAAAATAATAAGCTAAATTATAATTCCCTTTTTGGACCCCTAAATTAACTTTGAGTGATTTTGGGGTTGGATTAAATAATTTTGCCTACATTAAAGAAAGTTTTAAAGCAAATGACAAATCCTAAAATCCCGCAATCGATAGACGCGTGTATGTTTTAAAAGCGTCTAGGAAAATGTCAGTCCTTTTAGTTTATAAAATATGAAAGGTATAAGAGTGATGCTGATATCTATAGATAAGTAAAATGTAACGGATAGCAGGATACCTTTTGATATTTCCGATGTCGTGCTACACGCAATTGTCTTATTCCGAAGTTGTTCTTATACAGTCCACTTTACATTCACTTTCAGCGTATCATTTAAAGAAGAATAAGTGGCGATTTGATCTTTTTGTTTATTTCTTTATTTTGATTGATTCGATTTTTGCTTCATAATATTAAACGCAGGATGTAGGAAGAAAAATAAATTAGGAAATTTGAAGGTAAACAAGTAATTTACATAGTTAATATATAATCAACCCTTAAACAACCACTTGAATGAAAACATGTTTACATAGAACAATTATTATACTGCCATTAAATATTCACGCGGTTTGATTTAAAAGATATTTACGCCACACTTTTTTTAATTTTTGTTTTTTATGACAGGAATTTTTTGTTTTTATTTTAATTATGTCCTTTTGATACAATTATTAAATATTGAATTCTTATGTAGTACTTTGAACTGTTGTTATTCTTAAATCGTATTGAACAACTCAAATTTATAAAAGAATCGTTAATTCGCTCTTAATTTATAATAACTACCTGCATACGCCTCTGACGGAAACATACTAAATGTTCAATTTTTTAAACAGAGGTTTTTTAATATTCTGTTGACCATGCATATTTTACTGCTTGAATTGACATACTACAACCATCCATCAGCATAGGATATTAATGATTTAAGAAATTTTCAATATTGTAAAAAGTGGAGCAGTAATATTTTGGTTTTGGTTTAACCATTTGTTGTTACTGAAGTTAAAAGTACAAAAATAAGGAAATATCTGTAGAAATCCAATATTGTTCAAGAATGTTCAAAGCAACATTACCAAAATCGGTTAAGCGTTTTATTACGAGATACCCTGTCATCGCTGTGCCATCTTAAAGATAGAAAACTCGCTAAACTACTTTTACCATATTGAACATAAAAATGTCTCGATTGTTATCCAATAAGTGAAGAATCATCTTGAACTGAATATTTTTATTTTCAGCGAATATGTAGTAAGCCATGAGTTGCTTCAAAAAAAACGAAACTTTAATCTATTGGATCTCGAGAACGGATAAATTTTTCTAGTCTAACCGACATCATATTTATTTTTTATTGATTTTAACTGTCACTACACACTTAGCACTGCAAGATTAATGGAAAATACCTTTACCCTTGATTTTATTTTAAAATGACCAAAACTTCACGTATCCCAAATTGAAAATAATCTTCAGATACTTTCAGGCAAAAGTATCGCTTGATCACTTTTTTAAAAATTAAACAGTTTTTATTTTTTTATTTTGATACTTGCTGATTGATAAAGCTTAAGAACCAGTATAATAGCATTCTGATACTAAATTTCAAGTTAGAATAATCCAAAGCACTTGTTTTAACTAATTATCTTTATCTAATCTGTTTTCGTAAATTTTATTTGACTTTTGCTCTCTCAGTTAACTTAAGATTGTTTGGTTACGCTACATCACAGTATTCAAGAGGATGCGATCGCTATTTTTGTCAGTACACCTGAGACTGTTTATGGTCTTTCAAACAAGAGCTGTAACCACACTATGGATACATCCCAAAGGTAGCTGCAAATCCGAAGTCTATCTTTCAATATACAATCAACGTCTACGCCATTTATTACAGGGGGGGGAAATGAAACAAGTAATCGTCAAGTACTTTACCTCCCAGCCAACGGGAATTACCACAATCAACCAAAGACATATTAGATAAAGCTAAAAAGAAGCAAAAACCGAGTTATTAATACTAAATAAGAAATACGCGGACTGTCAATCATAAGAAGATACCATCACCAGAGGGGGGTGAATCCGCGTCAAAGGTTCAAACATAGAAGTCTGGCAAGGACATAATACGATTAAGAACAGTTCACTAGCCTGCTCTCCAGAAAGGTTCCAGTTCGCTTTTAGGGTTCAACATATCATAATCCGCCCGAAGAATATGACGATACTGTCTACAAGTCCGTCTGAAGGACACAGCGATGCTATTACAAGTCCACCTGAAGGACACAACGATACCATTATTAGTTTGCTTAAAAGGCTCAATCGCGCCATCTAGACAAGAGGATTTGAAGTTGTTTTAAGGATTCAAACAAACACAAGTCCGACAAGGACACAAGAAGATTTAGAAGAGCTCACACAGAAATTGCCGAGATTAGTAGACCAGATTGGCCCGTCTAGAAGTTCAGTTAATGGACTCATCTACTGCTACGTAACATACGCAGTAATCAGACTGTCGCATCTAGAATATCCAGAAAATTTAATTATCAAAGTCTATTCCAAGAAACACAGTAATCAAATCGCCAAACCAATGAAATGCGGATCATGGCTTAGCTACATAAACATGTCAGAATGCAACAGATCCGCATCAAGCTTCAAGAAATCAACGAGATATGGTCAAGTGGGTGGAAGGACAGCTGAGAAAGGAAGTATTTACAACTCAATGTAATAAATTTAAAAAAAGAGAAAAATGGAGACCACTATAAGAACTGAACGAAAAGATCTATAAGAACGAAAAGTTGTATTCAAGAGATTACTTCACCAAAAGTATCACAACAGCCATTGACCAAGAAGTCTTCAGCATCTTCTACACCATCAGCCACGCTAAACAGCAAGTAAAAATAACTATCGCTCCAGTACAACGAACGAACGAAACAAAAAAAGCTGGCCCAACTAATGAACAAAGGACGTGCGTTAGAAACAGAAAATTAACCAAAGATTACCCAAAATGAAGGAAAAGTCAGGTGCTAACCCAGGCATTTACCACTTCTTATTTATTTTATTTGGATATACTTTGTGGAATTCCATGTTAACAAATTACAATAATACAGTGTACTATTCCACTGAAATAACCTTACTTTATTATGCAATTTACATCGTGCACACAGCAGTCTCCAATGTAGGTATCAACTTACTTTATTTGCCTGGCGAGTATTATTTTCAAAACCATATATATAAACAAGCTTTCAAAACATCTAGTTTGTGTTTATTAATTGGTTATTATTGCAAAAATATAAAAATATAATGTATAGTTGTTTGTGGTCATACGATGATGCTATTCTATTAGGTATTTGACATAAGTGAACTTTTCTAGGTGTTTGTGTTTGTAATATTGTACTTATTCTTTGTGTCTCTAATCGAGATCTCTAGGTACTTATTTGGTCAATGTAGTACACAGAGTTACAAAATAAGCAGTTTAATTGTTGCTGATTCCATAATCTCGTGTGATGGGTCTTTAGCATTTGATAGAGTTCTCAAGATGTTGGTACTGGTTTTGAATGTCACTTTTGTTGGTCTTTTTTGTTTAAGACCCTAGCAATCTAATTATGAAGGTTTTTCAAAGTGAGGTATGCATAGGTATTTAATGCTCTTAGATGATAATTAACACTTTAATTATACAGAAAGATTACAAACTAGCCATTAGAAAGGTTTATCCAATTAACACACCATCCAACTATTGGTTTTCACTCTACTAGATAATTGTCTGAAAGTCTTTATTGTACCTCAAAGGGAAAATGAGACTGCTTTCCAATTTGGTACAACATCACAGTCCGTTTAAGAATTTTATCATTTGTAGCACATTATTCTAAATACTGCTTTCCTTTTAAATTTCGTTAATATGGAAACTACTATGCCACATCGAAATCAGCAGTTACATCCTAGTGACAATTTGTTGAAGGTTAGCTAGATGTTATTAATTCATGATAATGCACTTGCCTTTTTGCAGCGTTTTGTTAAGAAAGAGAAGAAGGAATAAATGAACACCTTATAAAAAATAAAAAATCAAATAGTTGCAGTTCGTGACGTAAGGTTGATGTGGGTAGATGCTTTAGCGAGTCTCAAGCCAGGCATTACTAATAGGGAAAATAGACTCAGAAGTATTGTTAAGGTTAGTTATTGAGTAGATAGGTAGTAATTGTTTACATTTTAATGCAAATGCAAAAAAATGTATAACTAGAAAAGAAGTTGATCAATCAATCACACTGCGATTTTTAACTGTCTCAGATATTCTCAATTGCAAAATATGTCAAGATCATCTTAATATAGGAATGAAAACGCAGATGACTTTGACTGGCAAAAGGAATTTTTGATATCCATTATTTTTAAAATAAACTATATACGTAAAGATACTTAGATCAAACAATTGAATTTGCTTTCCAGACTTTATTATTGTTTGTGCAAAACTAACGATTGAGTTATTACAGTTTATTGTTTGGGTTTACAAGGAGAAGGTTCTAGAAAATTTAAAATAAAATAAAACTGTAGTTTTAATTCAAAAACAGTTTTGATACTTTGATTACTGTTTATTCCAACTATACTACTTTTTAATATAATGCCCTAAAAGATTCCGTCTTTTCAAAACTTCTGTTTTATTCTAAATAGTAAACTAAGCCAAATTTAGTTTATTTAAATTTACTTTTAGAAATATTGCTGAGACTTTTCACCTCTTGATAAATTTATCTTTATATAAATACCAGCATTTGTATTCATAACTACAAACTTGCGAATTAAGTTATCAAGAGGTGGATAAAAAATCATCGTGATCGTAGTCATTTATCAGTGCCAGTATTTACAGCTCCTTTTAATGTAAAACATTCTATTATCATCGTTGTAAGTTTTATAAATATTATAAAATAAAAGCAAACACAATTCTACATTTAGTATTACTGCCGCAAAGATAACCTTTCACCATGTTTGTACTAATTTGGAAATGCAGATTTCGATTGTGACATCCCCAGACATCACAAACTTCTGTTTTAATCAGACACGAAGCATCCTGTAACTAAAATGCAATGAGCACTTTTTTTCCTAATTGAGTGTAGATTCTAAAATCAATAGAATTTATACATTTGCTTATCAGTTTCATAATTAACAATTACAAAGGTTTTAGAGAGTGAAAAGTAAAAGATGTTGGGGCAGTAGGTCTCTGAACTCACAAAAGGTTCAAGTAGATCCCATTGCAATTCTTAAGTACATTGCTAAGGAATGCGATGAATGTACACAGTAAATCATTTTCCCCTTCTTTCTTAGGCACATTTGCTTAACTCTGCCCTATGTGCTTATTTAGTGAAAACCATTCTACGAATGCTACTCTAGCTTAAGTTTATAGTTGAAAAAGATTTTTGGCTCTGTGTTATTTTAACATCAAAGTTGAAATGAACGTTTTGTCCGGAATTATAAGACGCTTCTTCGGAAGTATATTGTAAAATCTTATACGTGCGGCGTTCAGATTGTAACGTAGACAGAATAAGGAACAAAATGTTTTATATTGGAAGTAAAATCGAAGGGAATGATTGGTTTCCATTTCCAGATGATGCGATGGGAAGATGGCAGCCCACATTGAGTTTATTGGTATGTTTATGTATCTAGTTGAATTTTCAGGTTTTCTTAGTCAAAATAGAAAATGAGACTTTCAGATAGAAAACGACTTATGCATAGTACTATATAGCTACCATGGCAGATTAGACGTTTTTTCTAGGTTCTGAACATATGTTTCAGAATTTTGGAACTTGCTAACTCCAAGAATCAAAATTGTTCGTTATACCATCAATTTTAAATAAAAGGTAATACTCTTAGTTTCTGTGCGAGATTACTTTTTTCTAAGAAGGGAGATCGGACATCGTTGGTGCGTTTGTAACATTAGATCATTACTTTGTGCTATAAGGACTCCAATTTCAAATATTAGCCATATCTGGAAAAAGTGGTACAGGATTCTTTATCAAGATTTAGTTTTATGGCACTACCTGAGCCACAAAGCTCAGTTATTCCAACAAAGGGAAAATATCGGCCTGGCAGTAAAATCGTAAAAAAATAACTTGGATGAACGGATTGCATCTGCAGACCTCCTATTGAATCAAGAATGAAAACATTGTTAAAGTTACATAGAAGCTGACAACCACTTGGTTCTAAAATCAAATTAAAACGTGTTACACAAAACTGGTAAAACAGAAGCTGAAGGAATTGGATGAAATTTTACTGGTACATTTTTCAATAGATCAATAGAGATATTCAACGAAATTATACGCAGGGGATTCAACAGACAATGGTTTGAAAGAAGTATTTTTTTTGTGCATTTTCACCAGACCGTATATATAAATATAATGCAATGATCATGATTAGCAGGTAATTGCAACATAACACTCGAATAGATCACAAGTTTTATTGAGGAAAGTGGCTGCTATTAACATAAACTAATTATTATTCAGAAAAAAGTTTTTCACACTTTCTTAGAAACCTTCTTAATCCTATGTTAGAAAGGTTGCCATAGAAATTTTATGCAAATTGACTCCAGGTGCCCATTCAATATTTTATATTGATCTCTACTTGAAGCAAAGCGACTAAACCTAAAAGAGTCCAATATTATTTAAAATAGTCTAGTGAAATATTAAATCCATTTATACTGATTTTAAATTATAAAGCAAAATCTAAAAACTCTTGTTGTAATTAATCAATTTCATTTCTACCCAAATATTAAAAAAATTCATTCCCAGATAAAAGAGGGCGTTTAGGGTCATTTTAAAGCTAATTTAATTAAAAAGGACATTATAAATGTCCACTTAATTAATGCTTTTCAAAGAAAAACAAACATCATTCAATTTTATCCTAAAAAGCTTTTATCTATTAATTATGATTTATGACTGGACTCTCGAGAATCCTAAACGTCGTTTTCCCAAACTTTATTATCTTTATCATGACTATCGTATTAGCTTTTATTTCCAGAGAAAAATTCTACATAGGTAGCCACTAAATCCCCATTTGTGCTCGAGTAGTTCATATATTATCAGTTATCCGAAGGAAACTAGTAAATTGTCCCAAAGGACAGATGAATCCCTTTCGTGTCGTAAATAATTATTAAATGGAATTCCTCTGTTAGGAGGAATATCTTGATCTTATAGATGAAGGCCTATTACAAGCACGCGCTCCTTTTCATATGGAGAAACGCTTACGTGTCTCATTTCTCTCCCCCATTTTTTGTAAGCTACTTGATTGAACTGAACTGGAAAATTTCCTTTGTGAAATATTAGTTATTGAGCTTGTCAGTTCACTTTTAATGGTTTTATGTTAGAATAATGCAAATTTTATTATGTTCTGTGAAGGATGATTTATAGAAAAATAATCGTTTTCTTTTAAAGTTTCATCAAGATTTTCTTTCAAATTCTTGACGTATTTTCCCAGATTTATGAAGCTATTAGAATAATGTAGTTTCTTTCATGAATTTTACACTAGTATGTTATCATATCCTTCAATTTAGCAACAAGTAAGTAAAAATATGGTCTACTTTTACACAACATTAAGTAATACAATATTTTAGTCAAGACAGAATATTAATCTAAACTTCAAGTGTAGGTAACTTAATACAAATTATTTATACAACATTGAATTTTAACCTTTAACATAATTTGTTGAATATTGTAACAATTTCTCCTCCACTTTCGCATGGAATTTCGTGATTACATTCTCCATTGTTTGACATCTGCCTCTTATAACCATAATTTACATGGATGCTCTGCGGATGACGTAGTTTGTACTCGTTTCAAAAACGAAATCTCAGTCAGTACCAACCAAATTTTGTATGTTTCGTTGTAATCCTATTTCATTATTTTTCTCTATAGATTAAGTACTATTCAAAAAATTTTATAAATACAGTTACAATCACATTTGCAGGATTATCGTTAGTTCTCTAAAACGAAATGATGTTTGGTGAGGTTCTCTTTGTACAATCGAAGAACCTTGGATAAACAGTGATGGTAAATTTGAAAGGCGTTAAAGGAAGACCCAGAAATAAAAATATTGCTTGAATCGGTTATTCTGAAAGTAATGGCCGTAATATAAAAAAGATACTCTGGCTCAATTACAATTTCCCTTGTAACAAAAACACTAAAAATAAAGAAGTAAGTGCGCCTACTACATTGGAGTCAGAAAACAGTTAGTAAAGGGTTTTCCAATAAGAGGTGTTATTTTGATATTCAAAGAAAAGTGCCATTTTTTAATATAAATGATCGGATGTTTATTTCATTATAAAGAGGAAGGTATGCCGTTAATAATGGAAAATAACATCAGGCAAATGACCACCACGACCACGCTTACAGGACAATATCCTTTTCATGAAATTTTCCATAACCAAATCGCAAAGTGGCTGCCCTATGTCCTCGATAGCCTCACGAATTCCATCTTTGAGGTCTTGAATCGACGCTGGGCTGTTGGCGTAGACCTTCTCTTTCACGTGGCCCCAAAGAAAGAAGTCGCAAGGTGTTAAATCACAAGATCTCGGTGGCCAATTGTGATCACCTCTTCGAGAGATAACACGGTCCGGAAACTTTTTCCGTAAAAGATCAATGGTTTCGTTGCTTGTGTGGCACGTAGCGCCGTCTTGTTGAAAGTAAACGTTGTCCAGATCAATACCATCCAATTCCGGCCATAAAAAATCATTAATCATCTCTCGATAGCGCAATCCAGTCACCGTAACTGTTGCTCCAGCCTCATTTTCGAAAAAGTAAGGTCCAATGACTCCGCCGGACCATAAACCGCACCAAACAGTCACACGTTGAGGATAGAGAGACTTTTCAACAATAACTCTTGGATTTTCTGAGCCCCAGATCCGACAATTTTGCTTGTTGACGAAGCCACCGAGGTGGAAATGGGCCTCATCACTCAAGATGATTTTTCGATGGAATTCTGGATCATTTTCATGCATTTCAACGACCCAATCAGCAAAGACACGACGTTGTTGATGATCGGCCGGCTTGAGTTCTTGTGTTAACTGGACTTTATAAGCCTTAAGACCCAAATCTTTATGCAAAATACGGTGTAATGACGTTTGTGGAATGGCTAATTCCAAAGAACGACGAGGAATGGACAAACCTGGGTTTTCTTTAACACTTTCGGCTACAACAGCAATATTCTCGGCTGTTCTTGAGCGACGTGCACGGGTTTTATTCTTCACATCACTAACTTGTCCCAAGAGCTCGAATGTTTTCACCAATTTCTGTATTGCGGTCCGACAAGGTGCTTCACGGTGACCCAAAAATGTTCGAGTTTTACGAACCGTCTCTGACAAATTTTCACCATTTTTATAGTGAATCTTAATAATTTCAATGCGTTGTTGAAGCGTGTATCGTTTCATATTTATTAATGGCGTAGTTTCTACTTGTCAAATGTCAAAAAATGATAGCTTCAAAAGTGACATCTACCGAAATAGCGGGCTATTCAAAATAACACCTCTTATTGGAAAACCCTTTATAATCATATTGTTCTAAAAAACATTTCATTCGCTTTACTGTAAAGAATTACTATTTCTATGCAAGATTCACGTTATGCTCATTTCAGAGACAAAAACAGAAATTGCACGGTACGAAACAAAAGATTTAATTTCCCTCTTGTTTCAGAATTTAATGTTGCAAGCAAATGAATCATTATTTAACAGCTGCAAACAAAATGAAACTTATAAATTGGATTAGAAAAAAAAAACTTATTTATACAAAAAAATAGTCTCATTTACAGTCAAAATAGAATTTACAAAATTATTCAAACAAAACACGTTTCTTTTTCAAAGTAGAAACAAAAGCCACGTTTTTCTGTTTTAAGCTTGTTTATTATTTCTGAAGTTTTTAATTTAATAAACTAACGTGAGTTGGAAATTTTAGCATTTTATTTTTATTCTGAGAGAGAACGTTTTTGGAATGTATTCGTGCACGCATGATAGTCATAATTAATAAATTATCTAGACACAAAATTAGATTCATTAAACGAATACTCTAGATAAAAAATAATTTTTGTGTGATATGGGTATTATGTACTACGCATAATAAAATGTTGGATTACTCGTGATTGTTGAAAAAAATTTTGAATTTTAAACTCTTTCATGTGTATTTGTAAAACTGGGAGAAATATCAGTATATCCTTTCATTTACTATAATTTAGCACTGTGTCCATTACACTCCAAAACACTCCCTGATACAACTCCTTATACTTCGTATTTTAGAGATTTTATCGATTATTATCCCTATCATTCTTCAAATGTAAGTTTCTTATAAAACAGTTTCATCATAAACACACCGAGTTTATTACAAACAGTATTAAAAACGACTGATTAGAATTTCAAGAAAAACTTTTTCGAGCATTTCTACTTGTAAGCTGCCTACTACCTACAAAAAAGATAATTTTTGTTATAAAAGCACTTCCTCTAAATAAAAGAAAGACACCTAATACATCAAGTGTAAATTGGCCCTTATAGGAAAAAAACCCCATCATTACGGCTTCTATTGGAAATTTAGAGAACTAGTGTAGGAGTGATTACACTGTTACCGAAACAGTAAAGCACAGCGTCACAAACAGTCATAAAAATTATAAATCTTCAAATTTGGAGATGTATAGCCAGCTCTGGTAACGTTGGTTGTAGCTGTTGATCAGCTCCTTTTCCTCCATTTTGATATAATGTTTGCGTCCACGAACAGCGACAAACAGTAACTACGATACGCGCTGTTGACAACGAAAAAAAGCTTTTGCATCTGCGTTTATGAAAATTGACGTTTGCTGCCAACCGTCTACTAAGTTTATGATGTCAATGCTACCAATTCCTGTCAGCTCGAGGACACAAGCATTTTGACGACATTGGTGTTTGCCTAAACCTTGGGGAATTACGACTAGTATCGCTCGCATGCAAAGCACCCCGATCGACCTTGGTTCCCGCCGCACGTCGTGTTTATCATGCAGTCATTCCCTTGTTATCGTAAAAATCGGGGTAATTAAACAAACGAAAGGTCAATATCTCAACATATTTCATTAATTATTATTGCTAAATTAAAAATTAATTCGCATCACATAGATATTATAATTCAATATCGTCATATACAGGGTGAGTTTTTTTAGATGTTTAGTATGGGGATCTCGGAAACTAGCGGAGATAGAGAGACGATTAAATGGGGAAAGAATTGCAGTTTTACGAACTCAGTTTAATGAGCTTTTTGTTTTTTGGAAAAAATGCATGGCTAACTAGATATCTTGCAAAAACAATTTTTTTGTTATTTTGTTCGGTGCATATGGCTCTGTTGTTATCGACTTTAGAAAAAATGTGTAAAGAAGAAAGTTGCAGGTAATTATGTGCTTAATAATACAGTCTAACCGAATTTTTTATTTAAACTGTAATGTTTGAGTTATGACACAAGTTTATGTTTTTTCTAATAGAAACCATAGTCGGCCATGACTTTATGAAAAACGCCCTTTTTCAGCCATTCTAACGATATACGACTTGACATAGTTATTTTTATAAATAAATAAATTATGACCTTTTTTTCTTTTCATTTTCGAACTGTTCAAGTAGTAGGCTATGGAAACAATTGATAAATGCACATCGCGTTTAATAATAAAATTCAAGCAAGTTATTAATACTTTTTGATTTGGAAATTATAAACGTAAATATTTTGATGTGAAATATTTATTCATTGGACTTACAATTTTAAATAAAAATAATTCCTGAGAAACTAATAAACAGAGAATGACAAACGATAAATTAAGAGACAATAAAGGAAATTAGGATATAAATAAAGTCGTACCAAAACAATGTAATTAAAGTATGTGAAGTATTTAAGACTAAAGATGTTTAAAGGGTCCACCATTATGATTAATGCACAAGTTACACCTTTTTAAAACAGAATTTGTTGTTTTTCTAACGGAACGTCCATCAATATTAGCAAAAACTTCTAGTACAGCTTCTCTAAGGTCATCTACTTTGTCGTACGACTTTTGATATACCCTATCTTTTACCATTCCCCACAAATAAAAATCTAAAACAGACAGATCGGGGGATCGAGGTGGCCACGCAACCGGCGCGTTTCTTTCTATCCATGAGTTTGTGAATGTATCATTTAAATGATTTCCTACCGTTAGCTGATTATGTGGTGGTGCCCCATCGTGTTGAAACCATTCGAGCATGCCATGTGTTTGTAGGGGTAATTCATCTAACATATTATCAAAATCGTGCTGCAGAAAGTGAAGATAACGATCACCAGTTAATGTACCATAAAAAATGTACGGACCAAGAATTGTTGAACCAATGACACCGCACCAAACATTAAATCCAAACTTAACTTGGGGTCTCCTCTGTTCAACATGATGCGGATTTTCTTGCATCCATAAATGTTCATTATGTCTGTTAAACATGCCGCAGTTTGTAAATCGTGTTTCATCCGTTCACAAAACTTTAAATCTAAACTGTGGGTCAGCTTCACACATGTTAGTAAACCAAGTACAATATTCAATACGCTTATTATAATCATCAGGGTGTAGTGTTTGTGCAACTGATAATTTATAGGGATGAAACCTATGCTTCTTCAGTACTCGTGCAGCACTACGTTGTAAAGTGCCTGCTTCCGTTTCAATTTGTCGGGTTGAAATCGATGGAGTTTGCATTACACGTGCCAATACGTTTACCTCTGCTTCCTCATTAATGCCTCTTGCAGTCTTTTTTGGTTTACGGAAAGAACCATACTCTCCCAAATTATCATAGAGTCTCTTAAAGGTAGGTAGAGACGGCTGGCGACGATCAAAATACCATTCGAAATACTGTTGTGCAGCTTGTACGGCATTTTTATGACACAATATGTAACACTCAATCATATCACGCTTTTCTTGATCAGAATAATTCATATTGATAATTTACGAAACCTAAATCAACATTAATTAGAAGCTAAATGATTTGCACTTGTCAATAATTGTTGTTTGCATCTGTTAATTGTTTCCATAGCTTACTACTGTAACAGCATTTTTAGTTTTTAGTTACACCTATAAGTAAAGTACCTTTTTTATCTAAATCTGCTTTATTTGCATATCTTAAATACTTTAATTGCATTGTTTTGGTACTGCTTTATTTATATCCTAATTTCCTTTATTGTTTCTTAATTTGTCGTTTGTCATTCTCTGTTTATTAGTTTCTCAGGAATTATTTTTATTTAAAATTGTAGGTCCAACGAATAAATATTTCACACCAAAATATTTACGTTTATAATTTCGAAATTAAAAAGTACTAATAACTTGCTTGAACTTTATTATTAAACGCGATGTGCATTTATCAATTGTTTCCATAGCCTACTTGAACAGTTCGAAAATGAAAAGAAAAAAAGGTCATAATTTATCTATTTATAAAAATAACTATGTCAAGTGGTATATCGTTAGAATGGTTGAAAAAGGGCCTTTTTTATAAAGTCATGGCCGACTATGGTTTCTATTAGAAAAAACATAAACTTGTGTCATAACTCAAACATTACAGCTTAAATAAAAAATTCGATTAGACTGTATTATTAAGCACATAATTACCTGCAACTTTCTCCTTTACACATTTTTTCTAAAGTCGATAATAACAGAGCCACAGGCACCGAACAAAATAACAAAAAAACTGTTTTTGCAAGATATCTAGTTAGCCATGCATTTTTTCCAAAAAACAAAAAGCTCATTAAACTGAGCTCGTAAAACTGCAATTCTTTCCCCATTTAATCGTCTCTCTATCTCCGCTTGTTTCCGAGATCCCCATACTGCCCGTGACATATTTTTTAAATATTTAAAGAGTGGTATACAAGAAGGACAATTAGTAAAAATTTCAAACAGTACTATGTAGTAAAAGTGCGTACAGGATATTCATTGATTGATTTATTTATTCGTTCTAGCATACAAAAAGACAATATTTACGCAGGCCAACATGAAAATATAAATAATACAATAATACAACAAATTTCGACTACGAAATATGCAGGGTCGGTCTGACATCTGTTTATCCTATGATGTAAGCATATCTTTTTGTAGCGTATTATAACTATGAATCGCCCCATCTGTTTTATACAAGTCAATGTTTTTCTTAACATATAAGATGTTTTCTAGAATACAAACTGATGGTAAGGTTAATATTTTCCAGCTTTTAAAAAACTTTTTGCAGTCATCCTTGTAGTTTGAATTTGTTAGGATTCTGATAACTTTCTTCTGAGGTTTAAAAACTCTGTCCATATGTACTTTTGTTACCTGCTCCCAAACAATACCTAGCATAACTCATGATAGCATTATAATGCTGCATTAAGGATATTAACACTAACACTGCACTGCTGGCTAGGCTTCTTTGCGCACAGAGACTACTATTAAGCTTTCTTGCTAGAAGATGTGGTTATCCCACATCAATTTAGAATCTAAATGTATCCCTAGAAATTTTATATCTTTAATTTTATCATTGGAATCACCAATGTCTTTCAACAATCATACAATTTTATTGGTCCTTTCAATAGGAGTTTGTTTGCAATGAGACAGTTTTCAGTTTCAGATTGTGCACCCTCAAGCCCTCAAAAGTCTGTTTTAAAAATGGTGCGGAGATAGTTAGGATGACGTTATCTGCACGATCGTTAATAAAGATTAAAAAGAGAATCGGTCCCAGAACCGAACTCTGAGATACTCCTACAGTAACATTTCTTTCTGCAGGTAACTGCCCTGTGCCTTACATCTAAAATCTATTTTCAAGATGAGATTTTGGCTTGGCTAAGGTCACGCAATAACTCTACAATATCTTCTACGTTATAAAATGATTTAATTAGTTGCAATTCTAATAGTTATACTCCTTTCAACACCTTTTACAATCACAGGAATTACAGAAATGGGTCTTTAATTCGAGACTACGTTAACATCAGCCTGCTTATAAATTTGAGTAACAATTGCCAGTTTTAAAATATGTGTAGAAGCATTATACTTGCAACAAAAATTTATTAATTTAACTACTGAGCTTGTTACTATATTTATGCAAAACTTCATAAAATAAATGTTTTGTATTAGAAATAGACAGACGTGAAAAATTAATTTTTGCGGAGATTTTTTGCTATCTGCATTTTTCCTAAAATCGTTGATGATTTTTTTGCAGAATTTTTAATTTTGTTATTTGAAACCCCTTTTACCTCATTTATTGCTTGTACATCCCGTTTTTTGTTTATTTTATACAACCGCTCCTTACAATTATTTAATCGGTATCTACCATAATTTTTAATTTATCGTCAAACCAAAAGATGTTCTCCGATTGACCCTGTTTTACTAGATAGGCTTTTTGAGAAAAAGCTGTTAGATACGCTTTGCCTAATATATCAAATCAATTTTTGATTAGTTAGCATCTAATTTAATATCATTTATAAAATCGAACAAGGTTGAAACAAATCTATAAGTTGCTTTGTTTCATTCTGATCTACACCAAAGTCACGATTAAAGACACCAATAATAACTGCCTTTTCAATAAGCAATGAAGTTACATAACATTTGTTTTAAACATACCAAAAGGGTGTCAAGCTGACTTGTTATGAGTAAGGTGCACTGTATACAAGTGAAGAGAAAACTGATTGACAAGTCTACATTTTTTCAAACACCTAATTACGTGATTTTGGTATCAATGAAGAACTTAAAGAATATTCTGTTTAACGGTATTGTTGCCCTTTTGTGTTGCCACTTGAAAGGTTGAGCGATGTAAAGAAATCTTCCTTATAAGTTTGAAACCAAACATGCAGAAATACATAGGAAGCCAAAGATAGAACCACAGCAGACATAGGAAAACGAATCTATACCGCAGCCACCGCACAGCGAGCACCTTCTCAAGTCCATCAGTCTAAAAATGCTAGGAGCGAACATCTACGCACCACCATCCAGTATCAGCATACACTTGCATTAATAAACACAGAACTTAGCAAATTTATATCATCCTTCTACAACCTGATCATTTATATCTTTCTGTATTACTAGTGGCCACTCTAACCCAGGGTGTTCGCAGAAATCTCTAAAACATTCCCTGGCCCTAAACGTTTATGTGGCTATACATCGAAAAATCAAATGGTCTAGATCTACCTCTTTAGGTATTCCTAGGTGTACCTTAGCCCAATAAAATGTTGTTGTTGTTTTTTGTAACTTGTTCTTGTTCCATCTCTAGCAAGCTTCTCAATTCACTCTCTATTTCTTCTTGCCCTTCTTTACAAAAGGACTTGCAAATGAGATGATCTGGTTAGAAAGCTGCAAAATCGTCAGATATAGAAATTTATAGTCAGTTCTAGCAAAGCTGATTACAGCTGTTATTCATCTCTTTTTTCGCTATATTTACAAGATTTAGTAGCATCTAGCATCATGGTTTAACTGTGAAACGTGTAAGTAGTGTTGTGGCATTGTCAACATGTGTAGCATTCTCAATATTCACTAACTTAGCGGACTTTGCAACAACAATAACAGTAGAATAATCTCGCTTAGATAAGTATATAGAAATTAACATAAATTTAGTATTACTTGCAGCATTACCCTGCTGGTAGTTAATTACGGAAAGGAAGATGTACAAGAAAAGTTTGAGACACATCGGCATACTGTGTTGAAATTTTGAGGTAACTCATCAGCCTGTATTGAGAAATGCCTTTTTATGTATGTGCCTTACATGGTTAAAATGGCATCTTTAAAAACGGAAGGTGACAACACTTTGTTTCATCTTGAACGTTCGATAAACGTCTCCCCGCAGCTAATGGTGGAGGATCGGGATAGGTACATCATAAGAGAAGAGACGTATTTCAAACACAAAGTGCAGGATTTTTGTGGACGTTTTAGACAGCATTCAAATCTCCAAAAAAAAGCAGTTTAACGTTACTATTTTTTTTTTCATTTCAGCAAAATGTAGCTTTAATTTGCCTGAAAATCAAGAAATTTTATTCCTAAGAAAGTGTCTTATTCCTTCTTTTAATTTTGATTTTACGTATATCACTTTACTTCTTTTTATCGGGTGGCGGATAGATACTGCTCTACGGTCCTGGTAGAGAACAGAACTATTTCAGGAACGCGACCCTGCCCACCCGAGCCCACACCTCCACATCCTCCATTATATCCCAAGCCATCTTCCAACCCGCTTCAGCAAACATGGAAGATTACGGCTAAAAACATTCTCTACAATGTCAGATTTTGAATAGAAATGGATATACCCCAGGTGAGTAAGATTAAACATACAAAATTTCACACTGAAAAATGAGTCAGTCCCACGGATTCTGACATTTGACAAAACCTGAAAAGAAACAGAGATTCGCAGAAAAATGGAAAATCCTAAGAGTTGCCGTCTTTAACGCTAAGACCCTGTTATCGGAAGGAAATTCTAATAAAATGGAAATGGAATTGGGAAGTCAAGTGGAATGTAGTCGAAGTTAGTGAAGTTGAAGAAAAAGAGAAAATCTGAAACTTTAAAATCTATAATTATAAAGCAATTATAGATGACGACTTCAATGCTAAAATTGGAATAAAAACGAAACTTCTCCTAAAGAGCTCTAGAAAAATTTGCAGCCCAGGCAGAAATAACAGAGGAGAAACACTTCTAAGTTTCCTACTAAAAAACAATCTGTTCCAAATGAATAGCTTTTTTTACAAGCAAGTTCAGAGAAGGTGGACATGGAGAAGTTCAGACAGTAAGACTAAAAACGAAATTGATTGTATGACCACTGACAAAAAGACATAATCAAGGACATTACCGTACAGAATAAATTTGGAACAGCAAGTGATCACCGAAGGGTTAGAGCTACAGTGGAAATACGAAAAAGCGAGCAAAGGTACAAAAGATCAAACATTTGGACACATCCATTTGAACAATACATCACCAACAGCTAACTACAACGACCTAAATAATCTAAAACGAGGTAAACACAATATCAGAGTCTCAAAAAAATTATGCCCCAAAGAAAAGAAAGAAGAAAAGATGATTCAAGAAACACAAGCTAAAATGGAAGAACATAGACTACTAAAAAGCCTTAACACCAACTAACAGCGGATAAACGCACTAAGTAAGGACACAGTGAGATGCATTAGAAAGATTTAAGAAACTATGAAAAAGAGAAACCATAGAAGAAAACAAGAGTAGGAAAATTATGGAAAGAAAAACTGCAAATTACAAAAAAGAGATTTTCCACCTAATTGTAAGAGATGAAACAGATAACATCACCTCAGATAGAGAAGATTTAATACATACAGTAGAAGAATTCTACTAAACATTATACATGAGCCAAATTATTCAAAATCAGACCGAACAGCTTCTGAAGAGAGTTATTGGTTATTTTTAACATGAATTGCATCATTCCAGGCTAATCTGGTAATGATTTAGAATTCTAGTTGTATTGCAATTTCGACAATTATATCGTTATTATTATTATCACTGAAAGTTTCTATAGAAAAACCACTATGTTATGCAAAAAATGCAAAATTTGCAATTTTGCTATTTATAAAATTAATAATTTATAACTGAGATTATTACCAGAATGTACTATTAATCATTATTCGATGCAAGAAGTCGTGAAAATAAATTATTATCGTTTGAGGTTGGAAATCAGCAATTTTAACTAACGAAAAACGCTTGGATGGAAAATTCCCATTAAATTTCCATTAAAAATAATTAACGAGGATTTCTTATTATTTTTAAATTTCGACTAAATAGTTTGAAGTTTACTTAAAGGCTGCTTTCACTTATTACACTTATTGCACTTATTACAAACAATGTAGTACAATAGGCCTTGCAATATCCGTTTTGAAAGAGGGGGTTCCCGTTTAAGGAACCCCCAAGCCATAAAATGTATTTACAATATAATAGAATTAAGAAATGAAATAAAAACACAGAACTGCTACGCCAGAGATTAAAGGAAAACAAAAATTGTATTTCTTTCTGGTAATAAGATGAGAAATGAATTAAGAGTAAATAAGGTTATACAACAGGTTTTTTTCCAGTTGGACTACAGACGAGTTTTTAGTAATTGCACAGAATGTTAGATTTTATTTGTAAAACGATTATCGTGTTTAAATTAATAAAGTTAGAATTTTTAGAATAAATTATTCAGAAGCATTCAGTCTCAATCTAAACGTTTGGAAAGAATAATTTAGGCACAGTACCAATTTGTCAATTACAAGCGCAAGTGGAAAATCCAATCGATCAGTGGCAATTCAATCTAAAAATAAATTAAAATGCAAAACATAAAAAACGTAGTGGGGAAGTTCGCAAGGAGTGATCGTTCCTCTAGTCTGGAACTTGAATACTCTGTCAGCATGTTGAGTGGGTAAGATAAGAAATTAAAGATGATGGTATATCAAAACATTTCTTGAAATTGACTTATAAAAAATATGTAATTCTGCTTGCTATTTATAACTTTTCATTGAGGTATATATAGTATGTAGTTCTTTGAAACCACTTTCAACGTATTTTCCTGTAATTATATATGTAATAAGAAAAATGATAGGCAGTTATTCCGAGTTTAATCAATAGTTCAAGTTACTACTACTAAACTTGAATGAAATATTTTCCGGAATTATTAAATACTATTGAGCTAAATTTTTTCTTTCTTGTATTTTTAATAATTATTGCTTTTAAAGTTCCAAATTTACAAAAGATTATTTATTACTTATGTGTTTTATCGATACTAAAGTTGAAATTTGGAAAGTTCAGTGAAATTAATTAAAGTTCTTAATTGACTTTATTCAAGAAACTTGTACGATTAATAATTATAAAGTTAAATATACACATAAAGTTATTAAATATTTTAATAAATTTAAAAATAGAACTGAAACGTCTATTTAACGTGCACACAACAAATTGGATCAATATGAAACCACTTTAAAATCGTTATTGATGAGTTCCAGCAATTTAATTTCCGTGTGATTCTCGACACAGTGGAAATTAAATTAGTTTTAGATATATATACATGTTGCAATAATTTAATTAAATTTCGGGTTGTTATTAATTTTATTAAGATAATGTTGCGTCGGCCGTGTCGTTTGGATTAAAAAGGTTCGAGGTTTAAAACAAGCACAATAGTGTATTATGAGCGTTTTTAAATTTAGATTTTTAAACGATTCTGCTTTATAATAAGGGAAATTCCATACCTTTCCATTTATATCAAACCCTTCAAGCTTAATTGCCTTTTACGACCTTTTACGCGAAAATCAATCAACACCAATATGAAGCAATTTGTAACTACTATATTCATAAGGAACCAATAGGAGATACAGCGCGGATCCTGGACCAAACTGAAGTTAAAATTCAAAAAATTTGTAAAAAGTCCTAAAATTTATTGAATTTTAGAAAAGCTTCACGATTTTGTAGCAAAAAGTCATAAAAATTAAAAAAAGCTTCCAAGATTTGTAAATGTAACGTAGTACCTGAGTTTCTAAGACTATTTAGGACATTTGTTTTTCATAATCATAGATCAATGGTAAATTGCAAAATAAATAAGATTTCGGGTTGCCCAAGATTAAAGAAAATATAACTTGCTGAAATGGTAACAAGATATACAGTATCAAATAAGAAAAGGAATATATTCCTGAATTTAATTTCCATGAAGATACATATTCAAATACAAAAATAAAACAAAAACCTTACAGAAAGAAAAATTTAAAAAAAATTAAAATTTGACGACGATTTAATTACAAAAACAAGACAAAGAAAATCGGCAATTAAAAACAGAGCAAAAGATTTAAAAGAATCAGCTCATTATGATGATGAAGATGAAGATTGTTGTTGTTGTTAGATTTAGAAAAGCATGGAACGATATGTTTGTTGATTATTCAGTTTATTGTAATTTTGCACAAAATGATTTAAACGTATATTTAGACAAAATAAGTGAAATATTTAAAAAAAGAACTTGAACGAAAGAAATCTGTGAATATTAAAGGGGATCACAACACAAAAATCGCAATTTATTTTTTAACATATTTTTGTAGGTCATTGAAATAGAATTCGAATGGTCTAAGTCCCGTTTCGATACTCGGAATAGTTATGTAAATATTGCTGTTTAAAGGTTAGAGTGTGACGTCAAACTGCAAGACGGCCGTGTTGTGGTTATGTGCGGCATTATATCAGGTTCCGATTTATTACACTCTTAGATCAAATTACACATTCCGACAAATACATGTCAATTCCGTTATATTAAGTGGATTCTTTCAGTAAGCATTTAAGACTGTTACCGTAAGTATTTAATCTTCAATTTAGCCAATAAACCTTTATAAATTTAAACCCAGTGTCCAAATTAAAATTTGTTTGTTTATTTTTAGAATAATATTTGTGTTTTATTTTGAAATGAATTCAAACCTTATCAGTTTGAATCTGTTCGTGAGAATTTTCAAGAAGCAAGTAATTCTAATAAATAATGAATATTATACACCACAGTAAGAACAAGACAAATTAGGTGTTGTAAATGCAGGAATTGTAGATGGCTGATGAAGAAAGCATGTGTTGTGTTGAAAAAAAGTCAGTGGAATAAGTTAAAAATGAAGATTTTTATTGTTTTCAAAATTAATCTCACTCGTAAGTAAAGACCTATGCAGTAGGATAGACATATAATCTCGGTTTAAAAACAAAAATCCGTTTTAAGAAACAATTGGTACCTGCAGAAAATGCTTTAAACAACACTTGGCGCTATGT